>APFE030497757.1:0-21610 GCA_000404065.3 Pinus taeda | reverse complement strand
AGAATCTTCATGACCAAAGTTATTGCAAATAGAACATTCAACTTCATTTTCAAGAGCTGAAAATTGTTATAGGTCCTTTTTGAAATCCCAGTCATACTCCTTTGTTTTTGAGCTTCTCTAGTCATGATTGTTTTATATGCAACACATTGAGCTGCTTTGTGACCAAAGTTATGGCAAGAAAAGCATTGTCCATTGAAGAAACTTCTGCGGTTATCGAATCTACCGGCCACGTGATTGTAATCTCTATTGTTATTCATTCTTGAACCAAATTGAGAAGACCTTACCTGTGGCTGGTTGTAACCTTTGTTCATTCTTAAAACAGATTGTTGATGGCCTTTATTTGCAATTTGTCCCTGCTTTACCTAATAGTCTCCATTGTGCTTTTGCTCACTCCCTTTTGCTGCCTCAAGATAACTCTTTGAAGTGGATGCTTGAGAAGTTTCTCCAGTATAGCCCAAACCTGTCTTGTTTAGAGGAGAACGCTGAACATTGATAATCTCATCTAGAGTTTCAGATCCCTTGACAAACTTAAGATTAATTTCTTTTGTTTTCTCAATCTCTTTTCCAAGAGCAACAATTTCACCTTGTAGCTTTTCAAAATGTTTTTCCTTCTCATCAATTTGAGTTTGTAGAGTATCAATGATCATATTCTTTTCTTCTATAACTCTCTTGAGTCTAGTAATTTCGTCATAAAGGTTATCTACATCTATAGCATCCATGTAATCATCATCATCAAATGCCATTAACAGTTTATATTCATTACCTTGTACATCTTCATCACTGTTTGATAGACCATCACTATCTTCATGAGTGTAGTAGCTTTTCTTATTTGCACCCTGTTTCTTGTTCCATCTAGCAGGTTCCTTTCCTTTATCCTTATGAGGACATTTTGCAGCATAATGACCTACTCTTCCACAAGCAAAGCATTTAAAAGGTAACTTACCTCTGAACCTTCCAGAACCCCTTTGAAGATTTCTGACAAAATTTGATTCTTCTTCTTCTTCTTCTAGTATGTGACTTGCCTCATAATACTCTCCTTTGCCTGATGCCTTGAAAGCAGCTTCTCTTCTATCTGATGGACCTCCCTTTCTCATTTCATAAGCAGTTAGAATTCCATGTAGCTGAGACATAGTAAGAATTCGTAGATTTCTTTTTCTTCTATTGCAGATACTTTAGATTCAAACTTGGGCGACAATGATCTTAGAACCTTTTCAACCACAATAGCCTCTTTTATTTCTTCACCCAAATTTTTCATACAATTAACAACTTCATCTACCCAAAGAAAATAGTTAGCCACACTTTCATCATTATACATCTTGAGAGTCTCATACTGAATCCTGAGAGTTGGAAGTTTGGCATGCTTTACCTGTTCATCTCCTTCATAGCTCGTGACAATTTTGTCCCATATCTCTTTTGTGGATTTATAGTGCATTACCTTCATGAATTTCGATTGGGATATACATCCTAATAGGTTACTGACTGCTTTTGCATTTGTTTCATACTTCTTCTTCTCGTCTGCATCTGTAGGAGTAGTTGAAGGAAAAGCATAGCCTGTCTCTACGATGTTCCAAACTTCTATACCAAGAGATTGAAGATAGCAGTAACTCTTACCTTCCAATAATTGAAGTTTGTCCCATCAAAAATTGGTGGCTTGATTGATGCTTCCCTCTCGTAGTTTCTCATGACGAATGATCTTCCTTCAAGCGATTAAGCTTCTCCAAAGGACCTGCTCTGATACGAATTGTTGAAAATAATACTGAGAGGGGGGGTGAATCAGTATTATCTAGTTCTTTTAACAAATCTTCCTTATTTACACTTTAAATTATTTTTGCATATGAGTACCATAAAATAATGAGCATGAACAATAAAAACAAATAGTCACATCAAAGAACACCAGATATAAGGTGGAAACCCAATGTGGGTGAAACCCACCTGCTGCAATATGTCTCTATCTTTTTTCAAATCAGAAACTCCTTTTACAATGGTCTTGTACTGGTGCAGTCCTTTGCTAGTACACAGGCTGCAACCTGCAGAGAGCTACAACTCTCTCTCATTTTCCAGTCTCTCCTGGAAGGGAGCTACAACCCCCTACTTCTTTTCTTACAAGGACCACTTTTCATAAACATCAAATTATCATCAAGTACATGTAGATTTCACAGTCAACTATAGTAACCAGATCAACAAAACAGAACTAAACCCAGAACACCTTATCAACAGAAAAATTTAGTTAACAGAAATTCATGAGACAGATAAAAAAATTTCCTTTCTCTGGCCTGCGTGGCTACGCACTTCACCTTCTGCTTCCTTGTGTATACCCGCAGAGTTCCTTCCACTATGTCGTGTGCCCACGCACTGCTTCTTCTACCGCGCTGCGTATAGTACGCACCCAGATACACTATCGCGCCACGTACTGCCATTGTAGTCATGCACTCAGAAAGACTATCGCGCCGGGTACTTTTACTGTGCGTACGCACCTGAACCACTTTTGCGCTGCGCACCCACGTAGCCCTTCTTCTTCTGCTTCGGCGTACCCACGCAGTCACCCTTCTTCTGCTCTGCGTACCCATGCAGTTACCCTTCTTCTGCTCTGCGTACCCACGCAGTTACCCTTCTTCTGCTCTGTGTACCCACGCAGTTCGCCTATTTCTGCTCTGCGTACCCACGCAGAGGCACCGTTAAACACATGCGTACTTCTTATTAGGGCCGAATTTGCAGATCACCAGTGTGCTACAATTAGTCGGATGCCCAGATCTGATCATGCGCTCGAGAGATCACCCTTCACAGATTCGCTTTCCACTTCACTTTCATATAGATCAATCTTTTGAAACAATAACCCAATATTTCAGATCTTAAGATATTCAATTTGCAAAAGGTACTTAGCCAAGGGATCTCCTTTGCTTTATATAGGCAAGCTCCTCCTAAAATCATGGATCAATACCACGAGCCAAAACCATAATAACAAAAATACCGTAGGCTAAATACCAAATATTAAACATAAGAAACCCCACATGTGCTTTTCTCTGCCTTGAAGTGAGTGCATTGGGGGTACGCACCTCCTGAACGGCTGACCTGCGTGTCTGGTCGCGGTCCCTTTATGGTGTACCTGCGGGTACGCATCTTCTGAACTGTTCTCCTGCGTATTTCTTAATTTTCAACATATTGAGAGCCTTGCCACGGGTGTTGCCATCAAGTACAACATCTGTAACATATAGCCATACCAGAAACATAATGCCAACAATGAGGTAGAGGTCACTTGTATTTATAGCCTTCTAAGAGGGTCCACTTTGCTTTACGGACTACCTTATCAAATATGCACATGTAGGATTTTATTCATTTATACACTTTCCCTTATCCAATTTGAGTGATATTTAGGTCAATTTTGGCCCTCTCGAAAAGAGGAATTCAATGCAATAATTATCTCCAAAAATTGATCTAAAAAAATGGAATTTTACCGAAATTTCTTATTTTTAACACTCCTTCTAAACTAGGGAGAATTCCACCTGCCAATATCTTACAATCGATGGCATCCTATCATCGTATCCTATCTAGTCTCAATTAAAATCATGTATTATCATATATCATATTAATTCATCTATTTCTTATTCTTTCTTATCTCTTGATTTTCCTTGTTCATATGCTGAACATTCTCAAATCTAAAAGAAGAAGAATTTTTTATTGGAGGGGAGCATAAGCTACCACCCTTTATTCATTAGGCTATTGTTTGGTATCTCTATCAGCAGGCTACTAGCTATAATCTTATCAACAACGATTCAATATTTTTTGGGAATTTTTAGTGTCTATGGATAAATGCGTAAACCCCTACGATAGTAGCTAAGTCTATAACAACAGTGCAAAGCATTCGCTACTTTTTCTATAACCAGTAGATTAAATAAGATAGTAAGAAGCCTACCTAAAGATTTTGCTTACTCCTTATCTCCCTTGACCAATTATGTCGCTTCTTTCCGTACTTAATCCACTTGAAAAGTACTTGCGCACAGAGAGAAGACAAAAACTGGTAAAAGCATATCATAATGATCTATTGATTAAACATAAAATGGAATCAAGTTCATAATACACGTATGAAAGCATCAATAAAAAATACAAACATATGGAAAAATATTTGAACACTTTATTAGTAAAAGGAAGAGTTACAACCCAATTTACCTGATTCAGTGTCACTCCAATTCAATCTCATCCTCTCCTCATAACAAGCAAGACATTTTGACATTTTGACATTTTGAAGTGAAAGGTGACCTGCATCAATTACAATACATATATCATGATAATTTGATTTTTTCTCATGAACTTCCTGAGGGAAGGCATACCCATGCTTAGCTTATAAACTTTCATTACATGTACAAATATAGTTGTCTATAGATATAGAACCATGAATGGATGACCATGAATGTAAGGCCATTATATATTTGATTTAGTACTCCTGAACATATCGCAACCTGAATGGATGAAAGTAGATCGAGAGTCTTCAATCCCATTCAATCTTTCGCTCAAGTACAAGTCTAACCATGTGAAGAGATGATCTAAAGTCGAACATGGGAAGACATCGTCTGATTACCATCCAATGATGTAAGTTGTTAATAGATGTGAGAGGAATCTCTCATAATGATAATGACCCTCAATATACTACAGTACATTTTGCATCGTGTGAATAAATGATTTGATGTCGAACACCATACAAAGTCTTTTGGTCAATGGCTAGTGATTTCAACCTATAGCCAAAAGTGAGAAACCTGCCATTGATGTATGAAAGCCTCAAGGCACTGAAGGGGTGTTTCTAAGTCAACTTCTTGGACGATGTGTTGATGTCGACAAGAAGCGACTCATCGCAGGAGGGCCTTGATGTATCCCACATCAATGACACGAAATGAGGTAAATGATTTTGGAGATGAGAAATCGACTGACAACAAAAGGTTCAGGAATGGTGGTCATAAAATGAAGGTTTACGGTATTTCAAAGCATGAAGTTTGAACTAAATGACTTCTCTTGAACATGTCGGTGACACTAAGATGAATTGGTAGCATTGATCCTATTAGGTTCCTATACCAATAAGAGTCATAATTTTTTAATAGTTGAGGTCAAATTTGTAATATATATATCTTTGCTTTCTGCAAATGTTTTCCATATTATAAAACTAAAAAAGGTAAACAGGGTATGTCCTAAAAGAAAAATCAAAGGACAAAAAGAATAAGATAAGGTCAAACAAATGAAAGAATATGAACCCCCCCAAAAAAAGACTATGAAACTGTGCAAGTCAAAATGCCACTACTATTTACATTTTATGCATAACAATGATCGTGTGCAACTTGTTATTCATGCCATAATCCATGGTAATCAAATAGTTTAATCTTGGTTATTCCATGTTTTGAATTTCATGTTTATAGATAGAGAATGAAAATCTGACCAAACTGTTTAATCTTGGAACATAAGTAGATAGGTAGAGTAAATAAAAAGAGCTCAACTGTTTAATCAAAGCCCTTGAATGAAATAAGTCTTGGCCCTTGATTTTGGTCTATTTTTGCTTGAGGAAACTTACTTTATTTATATATTTTCAATCTAATTTCCACTATATATATCCCATTTTGATGTATTTTATTTCTATTCAGGTATTTAATTTTAATTTTTTGAATTCTAAAGTTTTTATGAAAATTTGATTTCAAGTGCAAATTTTGATAGATTCAGAAATTCCCATAATAGCTATATGGATGACATGTTTGTAGGACACTTGGGCATGAGTTTGATGCATGTATGGACATATTGAGAACTAGGAATGAGCTAACTCCACTTGGTTCAGTTAGAATAAGCTTTATTAGGCCCATTCAACCTGGTCAACCATGACTAGTCACTCAAAAAATCCCTAAGAAATACGACAGTTTTGAGATTTTATGGGATTGACCATATTTCTTGGGATGGATTGGATGAGTTTGACTTAGATAGGTGAATATGAGTAGATATGATTGTTAGAAATATTATAGATCAGTTTGTTTCACAAAACTTCTATTTAAAGCCAAAACTTTGATGGCTTATGTGTGTAACTTTTGTATAATTTTATGTTGAGACATTTTGGAGTTTGAAACTAATTTGAAGAACATGTTATACTAATATTTTTCTATTCAATAATTTAGATGTGTGACTTAATTTTAAGCTTTTGATATCAATATTCAAGTGTGCAAAGCAAGGGTGGAGGGCCCCCATTCCAAGCTAAGTATACTTCCTTTTTAGACTAGTTTAATTTTCCATAATTTTGTTATCTTAGAACTTCTTTATGTGCTTTTCTTCAGATTGGTTTATAGTTGATGTTTGATGATTTATTTCATTAAATCTTATTTTGTTCATCACTTTAGTAAGATGGAATAACAAGGTGTTCAAGTTGAGCACTCCTTCTACTAAATTGGTGGATTGAAACTAGTTTTTTCTTTGATTACATGTAAGAAATTTTTCTGATGGATTTTCAAGTTTTCAATTAATAGCATTATGGTGAATGAATTATGATGGAAAATACCAAAGGTCTCTTAAGTTAAGTGTCTCCCTTCATTGATGAGTTGCCTATCTTAAGCTATTGAGAGTTCATTGTTTCTAATTTATGTTCATCAAGTAATAATTGAGGAAGAATTGGACCTCTTAAGTTAAGAGCCATTTTAGCTTTCCTTCATTGCAAAGTGAATTGGAAATTGTTAATGTAGGTTATATTTGTAATATGCACTTCTTTAATTTTTGAAAACTTGTCTCTCAAGCTTGATTATATTTGACATTCATATATAGTGGAATTGCCTCCAAGTTTTACCAACTCGGATTGATAAAGAATACTTGTGTTAATTTGTGTGAATAAATTAGCCCAAAATTTTAGTGTCATTGCTGGGGAAGCAATTATTGGCATAGTTAATAGGAAGATAAGAAAAAACACTGAAAATTTCATTAAAAAAAAAATAGTTACATTTTGTTTGGTCATGTTTCTTTATGCCTAGAAATAGAGATCGTAAAGGTAGATTTATTAAACAAAACCCCCCATCAATAGAGGTAGGACCATCAGAGCTAACAACACCAGTTGCTGATAATCCAA
Source organism: Pinus taeda (assembly GCA_000404065.3). NCBI lineage: Eukaryota > Viridiplantae > Streptophyta > Pinopsida > Pinales > Pinaceae > Pinus > Pinus taeda. The sequence continues at coordinate 14,535 of APFE030497757.1, read as the reverse complement.
AAATTGAGGAATTCGGAGAAAAACAAAGAACGGGACAAAGGTTAACTTTAATTGAAAGACAAACTTTGTTAGCCTGGGAGGTAAAAAGAAAACAACCATCAACAACAACACCTACTTTAGGAAAACAAAAAGAAATTGTTAAAGAAAAACAACCTATTCTTGAATCTATAGGTCAACCTGTCTTTGAAAAACTTGAACCTCAAACTGACATTGAAACAATCGAAACTATGGTAGAAGAGGTACATGGATCTGTTATTCTTACTATTGAACAAAGACTTCAATATGAGAGACAACAAAGAGAATGGAGAAGACAAAGAGAGGAAGAGGCAAAATGAGAAAATGATATAAAGGCAAAAGAGGATAGGAAAAGACAAGAAGATGGTGGTGATCAAGAAACTACTTTTGGCTTTCCAATAATAGATACAAGTGCAATATTAGGAGAAGATGTGAAAATGAATAATATTCCACCTTCTCTATTGCCAGATTTTTATGGAATATCAAAAGAATATCTTGATTCCTTTATGTTTGAATTTGACATCTTATGTATAACATATGGATACACTGATGGCACACACAAACTTTGTCTCTTTCCTGCTACATTGAAAGCAACAACCTTAAAATGGTTCATGGGTTTAGGAGAGCAAACAATAGCTTCTTGGGATGATATGAGATCAATCTTTCTTAAAAAGTATCAAGCCTATTATAGGCCTAGGGACTCAAAAGAAGATTTTTTTAGAATGACAAAACAAGAGAAAGAAAGTCTAGAAGAATACTTAGAAAGATTTGCACATAATCTATAAAAATCCAAACAACACTCCCTCAATCAAGAAACCATTCGAACAATCTTTCTAAAATGTATAAGAGATGAATATATTGGTATTCTAAATGTAATGGGCAAGGGAGATATTTCAAACTTTCCATTTAATGAAATTCATGATTTATGTCAAAAATATTCTAGAGGGAGATCAAAATATGGAAAGAGAGATGTGAGATCAAAAGCAACAAAATCAGTAGAAAGAGGAGTAACAAGAGTAGAGATAGGAAGCATGTTAGAAAACTTCAAAACTGATCTCCTAAGTACATTAGGAAATCAGGTAGATGTTCCAAAGGCAAATAAGAATAAAGAAGAACAAGAACAAGTTCTAGCAATATTTTGTTCCAAATGTAGAAAGAAACATCCATTAAGAGAATGTCCTTTGGATAGTGTTCAAGTATGTGGTCTTCGTATAGAAAACCATTCAACAGAAAATTCTCTAAGGTTGAAAGAATTGCAAATGAATACAATGGAAGAAGTGCAAGGAATAGAAGGTTTCTATTATGTGGCACTAAGAAGACCTTGGCAACCAAGGATTCCTCAAACAAATCTGCAAAAATTCCCTCAACAAAACTATCCATATCCGCCTCAAAATTCTTGGAATACTCTAATGCCATGGAAATCTTGGCCTCAACAACAATATCCAAACCAACCTGCACAAGAATGGAGAGGATATGGTTATGGAAACCAGCCACCTCAACAATGCCAACAACAATACCAACAACAATATCAATAGCCATTACCATATCAACAATATCCACAATCCATGCCATTTCTGCAGCAAAATTGTGCATATCCATTATCCATGCCACTTCTGCAATAGAATTCTCCACCACTGCTAACACAACCACAACAACTATAGATACCTTTGAACCAGCCCAGACCAACTCAATTACCAGCCCAACTAGTGGCAAATCCAAACAATAAGATGGATAAACTTGCATACAATGCAGAAGAAGCAGCATATTTTCCAACATATTCTATTCTTCCCATAAATGATGTCCATTTAAGGTTTGAGAGGTTCTTACAAGGATCTCCTCCAATCATAGAAGAGAAAATTGAGCAAGGAGAACAACTTAAAACATTCGAATATGTAATAATATATATATAATATATATATATGGAAAAACTGTTATAACTCAAACACCACCTTATCCTAAGAGGTTAGTAGAGCAACAAATTGAAACAAACCTTTCTGAATTTGATAGTTTTTATGAGTTGAAAAATGCTTAGGTAAAAATTCCTTTATTGAAAGAAATCACAGAGATACCAAAATATGCTAAAACAATAAAGGAATTATGCATTAAGAAAACTGGTAAAAAGAAGAAGGATCCTACTACAATCCAAGTCATTGGCAAATTAGGAAACCTCATTTCAACACAAACAGTAGTAGAAAAATATATTGATCCTGGTATCCCTATGGTTACTATTTCAATAAATAATTTGTTAGTTCCAAACACATTAATATATTTGGGATCTTCTATAAATGTAATGACTATGGAAACAATGAAATATCTGCATTTAAACAACATTAGATCAACTTCTACAATTTTAGAGTTAGTGGACAGATCTAAAGTTGTACCAGAAGGAATACTGGAAGATATTATAGTCTCTTTGGATTCATGGGAGTATCTTGTTGACTTCCTCATCTTGTAGCCAAAAGCAAATTTGGGAGGACATCCTCTAATCTTAGGCAGACCATGGCTAGCCACGACTGATGCCTTTATAGGATGCAAATTTGTAAGTATGATTATTTCACTTGGAGATGAACGGAAACACATTAAACTTTATTCACCTACACAATCACCTTCTTTAGAATCAATTCTTGAAGCCCAAGAACAACAACAAACTAAATCAATTCTAAGTATAAATCAAGTTTTTAACCTTAGAGAAGAAGAAGAGATGAGGATTTAATGGATCTTTTCATCTCAGAACCAAATATTTCATAGAAGCTTAGAGAGATTCAATATGAAGCTGCAAGTCATCTTCTGAATCAATGTTTTCAGGAAACTTGTATAATTCAATCTTTGTGAAACTCTTTTACAAACATTTTTTTTGTAAACACAATTACAAATTCAACAATAAAAACAATTGAGATATATCATGGAAAACATTTGAACATTGGAAACCATTTGCAATCGTCACAAGAAAAAGAGGTAATTGTATTATTACAAGAATATTTAAAATCTTGTGCTTGGGATTATACAGACATGCAAGGAATCCATCCCAATACATGTATCCACCACATCTATATAGATGATCAAATTAAACCAGTAAGGTAACCTGAAAGATGAATAAATCCCATGATGAAAGAAATAGTGAAGGAAGAACTACAGAAATTGCTTAAAGTTGGGTTCATTTGTCCTATTTGAGATAGTCAATGGGTTTATCCATTGATAATTTACCAAAGAAAAATGGGAAGTGGAGGATATGTGTATATTACTGAGAATTAAACAAAGCAACACTAAAAGATCATTTTCCACTACCATTCATTGACCAGGTTCTAGACTCATTAGTTGGAAATAAATTTTTCTCCTTCCTAAATGGGTTTAGTGGGTATAATCAGATTAGAATAGCAATAGAGGACCAAGACAAAACATCATTCACCTACCCATGGCAAACCTATGCATATAATGTCTTGCCATTCAGATTACGTAATTCACCTGCAACTTTCCAAAGAGCAGTGCTTGCAATATTTGCTGTTCTAATCCATGAATGTGTAGAAGTCTACATGGATGACTTCATGATATAGGGAAACACATATGATGATTGATTAAACAATCTTGAGAAAGTTTTGAAGCGATGCATAGAAACAAATTTGTCCTTTAGTAATGAAAAATTCTATATGATGTTGATGGAAGGCATAGTTTTGGGACGCCATATTTCCACCTCAAGAATTAAGGTGGATCTAGCTAAAATACAAGTCATTGTGAATTTAATGCCACCTACAACACAAAAAGAGGTAAGCAGTTTCCTGGGTTATGCAGGCTACTATAGACGATTCATAGAAAACTTTAGTAAAATAGCCCAACCTCTATTCAAGTTATTAGCAAAATATGTTGAATTCCAATGGACAAATCACTGTAAAAATGCATTTCAGATATTGAAAGAAAAACTATCAATTGCACCTATTCTTCATGGACCAAACTGGTCTCTGCCATTTCATTTTTCAATTGATGCATCTGATACGGCTATAGGTGCATCGCTTGGACAAAAAGAAAACCTGTTCAATTATGCAATATACTACATAAGCAAGAACTTAACACTTGCAGAATTGAACTATACAGTCACAGAAAAATAAATGTTAGTTGTAGTACATGCAGTAAATAAATTCCGACATTACATAACGAGATATCAAGTGTTCATTCGCACAAACATTCAACAATTAAATACTTAATGAATAAATCAATCACAAATGTGAGAATAACAAGATGGTTATTGTTAATGCAAGAATTTAACATTACAATTCAAGATCAACCAGGGAAAGACAATCAGGTTGTTGACTTTCTTTCATGATTAAATTCACCCAATGATCCTAATCTTGTTGCAGATAACTTTCCAGATGAACATCTATTTGCAATAGCAGTATAAACATCGTGGTTTGCAGACATAACAAAGTATCTATCTTTTGGAAAATTTCCAACACAGTTCTCAAGGAAACAAAAACGAAAAATCATTAAAGAAAGCTCTAGGTACAGTTGGGTAAATGGCGATCTATTTTATACTGGTTCAAATTTAATAATAAGAAAATGTGTGAGAGAAGATGAGATATTAGAAATAAGGAAAGAATTTCATGATGAACCATGTGGTGGTCATTTTACAGACAAACGAATAGCCTACAAGGTGCTGCAATTGGGATACTACTGGCCATCTTCAAAGATTCGAAGGCTTATGTTAAGTAGTGTGACAGTTTCCAAAGAATAGGGAGACCAATAGTATCATATGAGGTGCCACTCAAACCACAAGTTCTAATAGAACCATTTGAGTAATGGGCTCTAGATTTTGTGGGACCAATAAATCCACCATCAAATAGCAATAAATACATCTTGGTATGTACATATTATGTAACTAAATGGGTGGAGGAGAAGGCAGTCACAAAATCAACAGAAAACACAGTGGTCACCTTCATCTTTGAGGAAATATTTGTAAGATACGATGTGCCTAGATAGATTGTAACTGACGAGGGAGCACAGTTTACTTCAAAACTTGTTCGGGATCTTACGGAAAAATATAAGATAAAGCATCGAAAGTCCACTCTGTATCATCCTCAGGCAAATGGACAAGTGGAAGCAACAAACAAAGTCCTACAAAACATAATGACCAAAAAAGTATAGTTGAACAGAAAGGATTGGTCAGAAAAACTAAGAGATGCACTATGGGCATACAGAATCACATGGAAAAACATAACTGGATTTAGTCCATACCAGTTAGTGTATGGAAAAGAGGTCTTACTTCCCATACAATTTCAGATACACAAATATAAATTGGTAGCCAAACTAGGACTAGAATCATCTGAAGTACAACAACAACAAATAATGGAATTACATCAACTAGATGAACATCGCCAGCAAGAAATAGAACACACAACATTGGTACAACGGCAATGAATAAAATGGCATAACAGATTGATCAAGAAAAAAACATTTAGCAAAGGAGACTTGGGATTACTGTTCAACTCCAAATTCAAATATTTCAAGGCCAAGTTCACAACACACTGGTTAGGGCCATATGAGATAGAGGAAATCTTTGGTAATGGAGCTATTCAAATCAAGACAATTGACCAGGAGTCTACATCATTTTTGGTAAATGGACATAGGCTCAAAGTTTACAACAGGCCTATTAACAAAGAAGAATTCATGAAACAACTGATACGAAGAACAGAACTAGAAATAATTGCACAACAAAGCCATATATCTTCTAGTACTCCAAAAAAACAAAAAAAACAAAAAAAACAAATAAAAAATAAATAGTTTTCTAGTGAAAACCAAGAAAGTGGCACCAAGCAAATAAGAATTCATCGAGGAAAACCAACTCGTTTTGGATTGTATGAATTCACACTTTCTTACTCTACTTTTGTAACAATTTTGTTTTGCAGAAAATCCTCCACAAAAGCATGACTTGAGGACAAGTCAACAGACAAGCAAGGGGGAAGGTCACACAAGAAACTTAGTTGTGCAGATGAATTGATGATGGTACTTGTATTGTTCATAGTTGGGACTTGAAGTATTTTTGCAACCACTATCAGTTGGGACCTGAAATGTTAGAAAACGACATGCATATATTGCATAAACCTGAAATGATATAAAGCATGTATACATCGCATGATAGTAGGGACCTAAGTTGTTAAGAATTAATTGCAAAAGGACCTGAAATATTAGCATAAACATGTACATATTGCATAAAAGTGTGCATGAAAGTTGGGACCTGAGTTATGAAACAATTGCAGAGGGACTTGAAAGAAAACGGGGAATCCAAGAACCAAAATCAATGAAGAATGTAGAACAAGAAGTAGAAATAAACTCTATGTTTCAATCTATCTAAGATATTTGATCAGAAGACCTCATCCAGTATTGTCAAAGAACAGTAGACATCATCCAATATTATCAGGGAAGTAAAATTATAGTAAATACACAATTTTGCTCTTGTATATTCTAATTCTTTTTAGAAATTTTTAGTCTTTGTTAAAATTGAGATTAGTACCTGAAGTATATATTTTCCATTACCTCCACCCACTATCCTAAGTATCATCTTACATTTATTTATGTAGATCTTATAACCCTCACATTCCATAACCTATGTACATCTTATATTCATTTCATATTCATAACCTTAACCCTAAGCCTATACCCCTAAGTATTTTTCCTCAAAGAAAAAAAGGGATTAAAAGAGAATGTAACAAGATGGGACCTGCACAAACAAACCACACATTAGTATATGGAGATAATTTTAAACATGACCTAGGTGGTCATTTTAAAATTATAAGATATATTGTGTAACAAAAAGACATGCACGTTATAAAACATGTTGCAAGAAATACAAGAAAGAAATGATATATGCATAAACCATATCATAGCGCATAAAGAAAAAACCTTATCATAGCGCATAAAGAAATGATATATGTAAGGTGACAAAATATGCAATGATATAGGGTAATACAACAAAGGATAGGGTTATTATCATATCAAACATGCACATATGGAAACTATTAAATCAAAATGATTTTAGAGTGTATGGTTCATATATGTAATGAAGCCGTGGGCGAGAATGCAAACAAGAACATGATGAAAAAACAATGCAGAGAATAATAAACTTGTGCAAGCAAGGGTGGTAGTGACTTATATGATCAATAGTCCAAAGGATGGTGTGTTGGTAGCCATGATTGGTATGTTGGCATGTAGAAGAACGGCCACAACCAGCATGCAAGACATGAATGAAACAAAACAATGGAGTAAGGAATTTGAATGATGGAAATTGCCCAGAACATATCAATGCAAATGGTAAGTGGCAACTAGTTAAAGTACAGTCACGATGGCATCATCCAATAGGAGTTGTTTATGGCTTATCAGTTAAAGCACGGTAAACAACTAGAAAATGGTCAAGATAAAAGCCACTCTTTCAAACAAATAAACCTCTACACACTCTTAGAACCATTCTGCCATTGCTAAATGCATTTGTCTTCCATCATCGCCCTTGGGAGGTCAGGAGAATAGTAGCAAGGGGATTAAGAGCGTTAAAACCATTTTGACAGCAGAGGTAAGGGTAGAAATAAAATTGCTTAAGCCGTGGAGAGATAAGTAGGTAAATAAATTTAGATAATGCCAATTGGTTGCCCGGAATCTCATGGGAAATTTCAGGTAAGATGAGATTTGATTTGCTTCTATTTTGAAGAAGATCGAAAGGTAAAGTCAGGATCATGATCGCTGAACTCTTTGTTAATAACTACCTATCATTTAAATGCTTATCTCTCTATTTATGCCACCAATCAACAAGCTGAGGCATTAAAATGAAGATTGAAGAGATAAGGGTAATATGGAGTGCCACTAAAGCAATCCACAAGTACAACATTCGCAATCTTTCTACAAGCAGCCATATATACTCAAAAAAATCACCATGATTTCAGTTAAATAGAGGTTTATAAATGCAAGATTCCAATAAACAAAGAGTGAAGTTAATGAGACTAAGGGATAACTAGAGATAAACGTTCATGCATTGTCCATGAAGAGTTTGTTCATAAATATTGGTTGCATGAATTAAGGAATTTGAGTAGGAGTGAAACATGTAGTCCATGTGAAACAAACAAACAACTACACCTGTACATATGATCAAACAGTTTGATCACTATTTAAATATTAGTTTGATGCATGAAAAATGGACAAATCAAATAGAGTATTAGGTTTAAGTTAAGCATTTGGGTGTATCTTACGCACTTTTGATTACAGCAATAGTGCAGGGGTTTATACGAGCCATTGAACAGTGAGCATAGGAGTTTCTTTGTGGTGTTTATATAACTAAAATAGAGTTGAAAACTAAAGTGTTTCAGCTATATACAGTGTCGAATATTAGGCTTGCATGATGATTTATACAGAGAACAACGAATGAAAAATTATGCTAATGGAATCCTGATTTGCTTGGTGAATTGTACAAAAGAACAATGTCCTAAGATTACATTAAGAAATACAAAATTATAATATGATTATTTTTTTTTCTTATGTATTTCTATTTCAAAATAGAGCATAGATTTATTTTACAAAGATATATAAGGTAGAATGTTTGATGTTTGAACAAAACAAAGACACTGTTGCTGCAAAAACAACATTGAGTATTGAAACAAAGACAGTGTGGCTGCAAAATAAATAAACCGAGGCCAAAATAGATTTGATTTAAGTTCTTGAAAAGGGAAGCTAAGCTTCTATAAACTGATAATTTATTTTATGAAATACTATTTGTTATTTGTCATTACGAAAGATGAAGTTAATGACAATAGAAGCTTATTTTCAATGGTTTACAAAAACAATGACAACAAGGATAGAGCCATGGTTCCAAATAGAAAATTGGAGGAAGGAAACAATAGAGAAACTTTATCAAGCAAGAGTGATAGGATTCTTGCAAATATTTAGTGGCCACAGTGAAGAAGTAACAAGGGAATTTATTAACAATTACACCTAAGAACAAACAAGGGTAGGAAATGTAATAATTCTCGTGACTCAAGAATTCCTTTCACAAGCACAGGACCTCCCGATGATAGGAGAGAATTGTCATAAAGGCTTGGATTTAAAGGAGAAAGCGTGGACTTTCTTCCTTGAAATGAATAGAAAGGGAACCTTTAACAGGACTAAAGGTATACCCAGGGAATGGTTCAATGAGCCATGGGGAAAACTGGTTCCAATTATACAAAATGTCCTTACATGTGATAGGGGATATAGTGTTGCACATCTGTATCACATCAGACTCCTACATCACATTAAGGGGGAGGATAAGATTAATCTGCCATACTTCCTCTTTAGAAGCCTCCTAAAGATGATAGAGTCAATAAAAAATGAACATAAGCCCAGAGAAGCACAAATTTATCACTAGGGGTTAATAAAAATCTTGGTAGAATATCAAGTAAGACCATAGGTGATGATTTGGAGGGAATTCATGAGTCAAAACCGGTATAATGAACAGGTCAATGACGAACAGAACAAGGTAGAGTAGGAAACCAGGGGGGTGATGAGCTCACCTTTCTATCCTAGGACTAGAGCCAGAAAGCAAAATGATACAGTTATGCATGAAAATGAAGTGTCCATAATGTCCATTCCTAGGAGGTTTAGAAACAAAAGTCCAACTAAGATAAATAGCAAAGCAAAAGAAGTTAATATATTAGACACATGTTCAACAGAAAAACAAGAAGATGATGATATTGAAAAAGAAGCATTGGAGAGAGATTCCTACTATGATGATGCAGTAGCAATGTCATTAATGAAAACTACACAAGAGCTTGAAAAGGAATTAAATTTGGGCAGGATTAGGGAGTTAATAGACCAACTAGAAATCAGCAAAATCTTGTAAAAACATTTGAAAGAAGAAGAAAAAGTAGGAAAAAAGAATAATGCTAGGTTGGTTAAAGAAAATGAAAGATTAAATGAAGAAATAGGAAGGTCGAAAAGAAAGAATGATTTGTTCTCCAAACAGGCATTCAAATGGCTAAAAGAGAGGAACATGTGGAAGGCTAAGTATGAGAAGCAGAAAGTCAAGGCCACTTTATATAGAGAAGGAAATGATACAGGTATGGACTATTTGATAAAAGAAACACAACAGGAAGTGAGATAGGAAATACATCCACAGTAGGGGTGAGGAGATCAAAAAGGAATAAGAAAGCATGAGGACATGCTTGATGATCAACAAGGGGGAGATGTTGGCCCTCGATTTTGGTCTATTTTTGCTTGAGGAAACTTACTTAATCTATATATTTTCCATCTATTTTCCACTATATCTATCCCATTTTGATGTAGTTTATGTCTATTTAGGTATTTAATTTTAATTTTTCAAATTATAAAGTTTTTATGAAAATTTGATTTCAAGTGCAAATTTTGACAGATTCAGAAATTCCCGTAATAGATATATGGATGACATGTTTGCAGGACACTTGGGCACAAGTTTAATGCATGATGGACAGCTTAGGAACTAGGATTGAGATAAATCCACTTGGTTTGGTCAGAACAAGCCTTATTGGGCCCATTCAAGGCTGGTCAACCATGACTAGTCACTTAGAAAATCCCTAGGAAATAGGGCAGTTTTGAGATTTTATAGGATTGACGATATTTCTTGGGATGGACTGGATGAGTTCGAATTAGATAGGTGAATATGAGTAGATATTATTTTTAGAAATATTATAGATCAGTTTGTTTCACAAAACTTTTATTTAAAGCCAAGAATTTGATGGCTTATGTGTGTAACTTTTGTATAATTTTATGCTGAGACATTTTGGAGTTTGAAACTAATTTGAAGGACCTGTTCTACAACTATTCTGCTGTTCAATAATCTGAATGTGGGACTGAAGTTTAAGCTTTTGATATCAATATTCAAGTGTGAAAATCAAAGGTGGAGAGCCCCCATTCCAAGCTAAGTACACTTCTTTGTAAGACTAGTTTAATTTTCCATAATCTGGTTATCTTAGAACTCGTTTATGTGCTTTGCTTTAGATTGATGTATAGTTGATATGTGATGATTTATTTCATTAAATCTTAGTTTGTTCGTCACTTTAATAAGATGGAATAACAATGTGTTCAAGTTGAGCAATCCTTCTATTAAATTGGTGGATTGAAATTAGTTTTTTTCTTTGATTACATGTAAGCAATTTTTCTTATGGATTTTTGTTGGGTTGTGTTATATTCTTTCCACGACTAACCTATGTAGTGAACAGGGAGCCCCCTTTGTTGTGCCGATTGCGCAGTGGGGGTGGGTAGGCCCCCTCTATGGGGTCCAGGGCAGCGCCCCGGGAAATGTTTTTTTTTGGACCCTATATTAGGTTGGGTGAACCTACCTATAGTTTTCAGTCCATGGTTTTGGACGTGATGGTTTTTGATCCATGGTATTGGATGCTTCGGCATGTATAAATATGTATTGTAACATTGAAAGGAACATAATGAAAAATCAAGCTGGTAGTACCGGTTTTGGGATCTAGTGGGAAATCTCTATGTATATGTGTTTTATGTGTTATTCTCTTGCATTTTTATTTTTCCTGTGATTTAGAATTCGTATGCAGGTAATTCTTGTACGAGGTTAAAACCCAGATTTGGTATCACAGTTGTTTTGGCTTCAAGGGGACGCCTTTTTTGCTGAGGGGTTTCGGTCAGGCCTGTGGTAGACCCTGTTCAGTGGGAGATCTGCGAGATCGATTCTGGTGGTGAAAGAATATGGCGAGCGGTGAAAAGATAGAGATTGAGAAGTTCAATGATCAGAGTTTTGATTTGTGGAAACTCAAGATGCAGGATCTATTGGTGGATAAAGATTAGTGGATCGCGGCAGATCCGGATACTAAACTAACGGGAGTGACTGATGAAGAATGGAAGAAGTTGGATCAGAAGGCAAACAGCACAATACGATTGTGTGTCTTAGATTCAGTATTGTTGAATCTATCAGGGGAAGCTATGGTGAAGGCTCTGTGGGACAAGTTAGGGACTTTGTACCAATCTAAGTCTCTGGTGAATAAACTATTCCTGCAGAAAAAGCTGTATAACCTGAGGATGAAAGATGGAGACTCGATGATAGAGCATCTAAATGCATTTAATACTATCGTAAGTCAGTTATCGTCTGTTGATATTAAAATTCCAGATGAATATAAGTGCATCAGTCTGTTGTGTGCTCTACCAGATTCGTGGGATAGTCTAGTTATTGCAATAGGTAGCAATGCAACTGCTTTGCAGTTTGATGAAATAGTCTCAGCCTTACTGACAAAGGAGATGAGATGGAAAAATATGGACAACCAGAATGGTGATGCCTTGTCTGTATGAGGATGGTCCCAAAACAGAAACAAAAATAAGTCATCGAGTGGGAGATCTAAATCTAGAGGGAGATCTAAATCTCCAAGAAAACCTATAAAGGTAGTGTATTGGAAATGCGAAAAGGAAGGGCACTTCAGAAGGGAGTGTAAATCTAAAGCTCCTGATAAAGGAAAGGGATCTGATGATGCTCCTTCTGCAGAGGCGAAAACAACCTCAGATGAAGGTGGGGATGTGTACTTGGCTTCTTCAAGTACACATGTAGACCATGAGGCATGGTTACTCCGGTGCATCCTTTCACTTCACTCCCCATAGAGAGTGGTTCTGCGAGTATGAGAAATATGATGGTGGTGATGTCTTCTTAGGAGATGATAGGAAGGCTAGAATCATTGGTCGCGGAAAAGTAAAGTTGAAGTTGCAAGGTGGAAGGGTTAGAACCCTTCTAGGTGTTCTGCATATTCTTACATTGGCCAGAAATCTGATTTCTGTAAGCAAGTTGGATGATGCAGGTGTAAAGACAGTGTTCGAGAAGGATACCTGCAAGATGTTTCGAGGAGCACTGGTATTGATGCGGGGAGTTCGGATTGGAACTTTGTACAAGCTGCAAGGTAGCACTGTTGTTGACGGGTGCAATAGTTCTATGGCTCCTGAAAATGGAGCAGAAAATTTAGTGGTCTCTGGAGAGAAGACCATGTTGTGGCATCAAAGGCTTGGACATATTGGAGAGAAGGGCCTTCGAATACTTCATGGTAAAGGTATGGTAGAAGGTATCAGTAATAGCTCTCTGGATTTTGATTTCTGTGAAAATTGTGTATATGGGAAGCAGAATCGGGTGAGTTTCCCCTCTGGTGGTAAGAGGATGAAAAAAATATTAGAGCTTGTGCACAGTGATGTGTTTGGACCTGTGAAAGTTCCATCACTGGGTAAGTCTGTGTACTATGTATCATTTATAGATGAATTCTCAAAGAATACATGGATATATTTCCTTAAGAAGAAATCTGAAGTCTTTGATAGGTTTAAAGAATTTAAGGCTGGTGGAAACAGACTGAGAAGAAGATAAAGGTGTTGAGGACAGATAATGGTGGAGAATTTTGTAGCAAGGAATTTGAAGAATTTTGTAAGAAGTGTGGTATAGCATGGCAGAAGACTACTCCATATACACCTCATCAAAATGGAGTCGTAGAAAGAATGAACAAGACGTTGATGGAATGGGCAAGAAGCATGCTTAGTGGTGCCGGGTTAGGACAGGAATTTTGGGCAGAGGCGGTGGATACTGCATGTTACTTGGTCAACAGGTCACCTTCATCAGTGTTGGATGATAAGACTCCACAAGAAGTATGGACTGGTAAGAAACTCTCTCTTTCACATCTGAGGTATTTGGATGTGATGCATATGTACATGTTCCAAAGGAGAAACAAACCAAGTTGGATAGTAAATCTGAAAAGTGCATCTTATTGGGTATAAGGATGGTTTAAAGGGTTATAATCTTTGGAACCCAGTCACATGGAAGGTTGTGTACAGTCGAGATGTGGTGTTCAGAGAGGTGAAAGATGTTATTAAACATGAAGTCCAACCAAAGAAACCTGTGAAGATAGAGTTTGAACTAAAGGAGGAAGAATCAGACTCTGTAGCAGAGGAGGAATCAAAATATGAAGAGCCACAAACTCCGACTGTGAGAAGATTAGTTCGAGAAAGAAGGTAGCTAGAAAGGTATAGTCCATCTGCTTTCTGTTCAAATTTTGCTTTGTCTGTGACTGATGATGATCCCAGAATTGTGAAGGAAGCAGTGGATTCAGAGGATGGAAAACTCTGGAAAGAGGCCATGGTTGATGAAATGGCATCTTTGCACAAAAATGAGGCTTGGGATCTGGTGGAGTTTCCGGCTGGAAGGAAACTGATTGGCAGCAAATGGGTGTTCAAGAAGAAGACAAATGCAGAAGGGAAGGTGGAGAAATACAAAGCTCGGTTGGTAGCAAAAGGTTATTCCCAGGTGTCGGGAATTGATTTTGGTGATATTTTTTCTCCTGTTGCCAAGGTAACTTCTATTAGATTACTTTTATCTGTTGCTGCTGCTTTTGATTTTGAGGTAGAATAGATGGATGTGAAGACAACATTTCTTCAAGGGGATTTGGAAGAGGAAATCTATATGAAGCAACCTGAAGGCTTTGCGGTGAAGGGTAAGAAAGAACTGGTATGCAAGTTAAAGAAGTCTCTGTATGGGTTAAAACAGTCACCGAGGAT
>APFE030497756.1:39215-96034 GCA_000404065.3 Pinus taeda | reverse complement strand
TTGATCGATTTCATAGCTGTCAGGTTCTTGTTTCTATGACTGCTCCAGGTTCCAATATGATTTTTCCTTCCTCTTCAATTTCTGGGAATATTGTTTGAATTGGGATCTTTTACAACTTTTGAATAAGTGGCCATACTTCTTCATCCTTCTTCCATTCATCCCTCGCTTCATTTATCCAATGTGGTTGGATAATAGAAATAGCACAAAATAGTGCTTCCACATCCTCATCCTTGAAGAGTCTTCCCATTCGGTAAGGTCGCCATTTTTTAAGTGCATGTAGTATTGCGAACATTTCCTTCTCATAAATAGCTTGCTTAAGATGTAGCAGTAGAAATACCCAATCACCTACATTAAATTTTTTTTCACTATGATGTTGATCTACTTGTTGCTTTGTTTGATTTTACACCAAAGTGGCATTATCCTTTAAAAGTTGGAGAACTTGTTGTTGATGCTCGATGTGATCTTTCACTCCTGAACCCTTTTCTTCTTGATATGTCCTTCTATCTCTAGAGTTTGAGGAGTGGTAATTTCTTCTAATATTTTAAGAGATATGGTTGGATTCATTTCTTGATGCTCGATGTGATCTTTCACTTCTTGAACATTTTTCTTCTTGATATGTCCTTCTATCTTGGAAGCTTGAGAGTGGTAATTTTGACCAATGAATTACAAGATATGGTTGGATTCATTTCTTCTTTCTTGATGTGATCTTTCACTTCTTGCACCTTTTTCTACTTGATATGTCCTTCTATCTTGAGAGTTTGAGGAGTGGTAATTCTTGCCAATGCTTTACAAGATATGGTCCGATTCAATTCTTCTTTCTCTGGGGTGGGGTCCTAGCATATATCCTCTTCTTTTGATGTTTCTTGATCCTTTTCTTCCTCCTCTTCATATTCTATGTAAAATAATTTCTTCACAGCACACTTATGACCTTTAGTGCATTTGCTATCACAATTGTAACAAAGACCTTTTTCTCTTTTTTCTTCCAATTGTTGTGGTGTAACTCTTGTAGGTCGTGGAAGGATAGGAGAAACAACACTTCAATATTTATAGTTGTGAGGGGTATGCTTCCTGGTTTTCATAATTTTTCTTTCCACTATGTCACAAAGCCCTTTTACTCTTTCCAATTGTTGTGGTGTTTCTCTAAAGAAGGTGTTGCTCTTTGTATCCTCATAATGTGCTATCATTTCCTCTGTGAAAATTGACCAAATAACAAGTTTTTTACGAGAACAAAGCCCTTCAAACCATAAAAATTGATCCGGTTCTAAATATGAAGATGAAATACATACTTTTTGTAACAGTGGTACACCATCTAGATCAAAATATTGCTCCATATGAAGTATCCAATTTACCAGATCCTTGCCATCAAACTTCCTCATCTTGTTTTTTCTTGATTTTAGGAGCTTGATCTTGAAATGAATGTAACTTTGTACTTTCATATTTTTAAGTTCTAAAATTGTGACCTATAGTAGCCCTTTGCGTCCTCTTTCCAATGCCACCAATCTGATCCAAATTGGATTCTCCAAGAAAGTGTTATGCACAATCTCCCAAGATGACCTGACCATAGACCTTTCTAGAAGAGCGAACTTGTATGAAGTTCCATGTGTCACTGTTTCGACCTTTGGCACTGAAAAATATATACACGAAACTAAAATCTGTCCTCTTTCTGCACCTTCTTATGGAATTTCAATCCGATGCTCAGAGAGAAAGTTATGAAAATTTTCCCCAGGTCACCTGTTTGGAATGTAATTCAATAATTTGCAAAAAGACCAACTTCCTCAAATCATATCTCCACACATATAGCGCAAAAAGCTCTGAAATTTGGCCTGGAGGTTCAGCGAAATTTCTTCTCAAATGGGATTTTTTTTATCTTCTAAAACGTCGCAGAAAAAATGTTATAGCGAAAATGCCATGATGACCTATTTGGAGCAGCGAAACCCTAGAATCCAAAGCTCTGATACCAATTGTTATGAAACTAGCTCAAGAAAAGATAGAAAAGATAGATCAACGCCTTACAATTCAGCCTCTTCGAGGGGGCAACCTCCTTTACGTTACATAAATGAACAATTCTTGGATGGTACAAATGAAAAGACCTCCTTTCTATATATAGGAGTCCAAGGGGTCATAACATAATCACAAACGACATAATAATAATAATGCAAGGGCACAATAATAACAATAGTGGGCTTGTATGGGGCACAATAGTAACAATATGGGCACTATGTGGGTACATCATTATAATAAATGGGTTTTACTAATAACAATAAGGGGTTACACTAGTAGTATAGGGCCCTAACATAATGCTTTCATCCCTGGCAGTGATGGACATTGTTCAGTGGCATGATATTTGGTGCAGTTAGCTCATGTCTGGACCATGTCTAATGGAAACTCCCATTGGTTATGCATCTTTCAACAATGTGGATACAAGATGGCCAAGTTTTCTTCTGCTAAGGCTTGATTTTGTTTAGCCTGTAAGACTTCCAGTGGCATCATGAGGCTGCCCAGGATGTCTATTTTGAAATATTCTTGGAGGTTGTCGATCTCCATTCATGTTATGCCTCCACTGTGTGGTTTCCTCCCCCTACTCATGAGATCTTGACTTCATGCTCCTGTGCGTGTGCTTCCTCACGAACACCTGATACACAAGCAGATGATTTCATCATGATCTTCCTAAGAAATATCTCCATTCCCCATTAAATTTATAGTTTCTAACCATTCCTCTTTCATCCCTTTAATTAGGATATCTCTTAGGACTTATTTAGGTAACGTCGTGTGTGGAGATCTCTGCAAATTATAATTAAATCATTCGGCATACTCTTCTAGAGTTTCATTATCTTTTGCAGCCGTCTTAAAGATTTCATCTTTTAGCTCGCTAGTCTTGCAAAAGTCGCGATATCTTGTCAGGAAGGAGGTTTTTATCATCCCAAGAATTAATGGTTCATCCATCCAGACCCATGAACCATCTTAAGGCTTATCCTTCCAAAGTAGATGGGAACAATTTTAGCTTTTGGGGGTCAGTGGTGTAGTCATATCCTCTACAGAGGACATCAAACTCAAACAAGAAGGCATCAAAATCCTTTGTGATGATCCTGTGAATAGTTAGGATGCTCTGTAGAGGAATAGCCTTCATGGGGGCATTAGCCACTTGATCAACTATGAGATATTCTAATGTTGAGGTTTGACCTTGAGATGGTTGGTTTTCCATTTGTTCAAAGATGTGCCAATAACCTTCTCGAATTTCAGGGGGTGCTTTCTGAGTAAGCGGGGAATTAGCAACCCGATTTGGCTTTGCAGCACTACCTAGATCTAAGATCATAGGAGACCCATGTTCAAACAATTGTGGTTCTTCCTTAGTAGTTCCATTGGTTTCTCCTTCTCCTTCTCTTAAGTTACACAATTTTCCCTCTTGGAGAGGATTAGATTGTAAACTAGCTATAGCATGAAGACTCTATTCAAATCCTCCAATTTGGCTTTGAATCTTAGCGTAAGCTGTAGATGGTGAGCCTGCTACTTGAGGGATTACAATAGAACTTTTTCCAGTTACAAGACGAATTCCTATTCATGCTGGAGACTCTGCTCTTCTCATGATTTCATCTATAAATGTCATTCTCCCAAGGTTCATCAATCCTTTGGGTTTTGTGGATTTCGGTGAGGGGTTCTGCTCTTTTTCTATCTTTCTATTCCTATTCATTCATGAAAACCTATTCCTATTTAACGTCTAAGATTTTTTTGAAAAGTGGGCTAGTAAGAAAGAACTTTACTTTCTACGTACACAGGTTCTTACCTTTCATTTTTAAAACCCAATTCTTTCACAACAAGATAAAATGAAATCACTTTGGAAAATTCTCCCAGACAACGACGCCAAGATGTTGGCACACTAAAATATATTTTTACAGGAAATATTGATTCTTACATTAATCGTCAACCCAAGGTAGGTCTTTTTATATCAAGAGTGTCAACACTATATGTGCAGTGAATTCAAAGGTTATCTAATGATAAATCATTGCAATCACTAATAACTATTTCTAAAACTCACTCCAAATAATTCTGAAAGAAATAACTATGGATGAAATAACTCTTGAAAGAACTCTTAACACACTCTGCAACTCTATTTAACTTATTCTGAAATCAAATGAATCTGAATGTAAGTGCAAAGAATCATGCTCAACAATCTTTAAATAGAATTAAGACTAACTCACTTAATCAAGAAAGATAACTATAACAACTGAACAACAATGGTAATCTATAGCAAATCCGAATTGAACAGGAAATCCTAATTGAACAACAAATCTTGATTGAACATTAAATCTCAATTGAACGATGACAGATAATTGAACAGCAAGTGAGCATATAATGATAAGTGTTATCTAAACAACAAATGATTCATATAAGAAAATTATGGAAATCTATTAATGCTATCTCTAATATCTATGATAACATAACTCAGAATGAACAACAATCTACTACTAAAACCAACATAAACAATCCAATCAAAGTGTTACTCAGATATACCACACAGCTAGGTCTAAATCTAAATGAACAACAGTATGAATTGGAATTGTCAATCTTCACAAATAATCAAAATGATATTAGCTTACCATTAACAATCAATAATGACTAAATAGAAAATATTATAACACAAGAAAACAATAGAAATTCTCTTGACTGGGCCCACAATCTCCAAAAGTCTCCACTGGGAAATACTCAAGATATAGGTATGGATCAAACACAGCCTTTCTTCAATAAGCAACACGGTTACAACGTCACTGAGGTAACAAAATTATATATCTCAAAAGTAGAAGTTATGAAATTCTGAACTCTATGCAGTTTTGCCTTTCGGCCTTATATATTACATTTAGAAAATAGATAGATAAAAGTGAATCCTCACGATCAAGGGATCTTGAGCATTTCGCTATACATAATCTAATCTTGCCATGAAATATCAATAGTCTGCCTAGTCTCTCGTTGCCTTGCATGCCTCAGATGCTTCCTTTTTCTCCTTTTACGGCTCGATGCTACTCTATCAATTGAACAACTATTGTTCAATCTACGTCTCCTTCATATAAAGATAGAAAAAAGTGAGTCTCTCATGCTAGATTTATCTAATTTGTTACCAAGTTCTTTTACCCAACTTTAGTTATTATTTTGTTTACTGTGATCCATAAACAAAGATAATCATGTAATGATAAATTCTTAATAAAGCTAATTATGAATAGAAAACATACCTTTTTCCTGACCCAACATAGGTGTGCTTCGTATGAGTAGTTTTTGTTACACCAAAATCAACATGATTTGCATGTGGTATTATCCTCTTTAAGGCTCACATCAATATCAATTATATCCTTACCAGTTAGTTCCAATGAATTAAATTTTAACAAATCAATTACTTCTTATGAAATAAACTTTAGAAACTTGATCTTGACATACCCTAGAGATTTAGACCCCGAAAAAGGCCCATTAAAGTCGAAGAGTTCTACATCCACCACAGATGGAGGCTCTTCTATTGCATCATATTCAAATATTTATGTGGAATTATTTGGAGAATGAATGTCAGAATGGAAATCATGAAACAAGATCATGGAGAAGCACATAATATCAATAACAAATTATGTTAACAATTTTCCACAAACATACACACACACACACACACATGTGTGTGGATTGTAGGAAGAACATCCAAATATAAAACACTTATGATTTAAGAGAAAAAAATATACATGTGCACTAATGAAATAAAATGGTATAGGTTCATAGACATTATGTAATGCATTAAAAAAACTCAACTCCATATCATGAGGAGATGTGTCCCTTGTGGGATTCTATATATATAATTTTCCTCTTTAGCTAGTGGTTATAACAAAACAAAACACAGTTTTATGTGTCACTATACATACAAGAAGATGGCGTAAGTCATATGCTTATCCTCAACACAAATCTAACCTAGGCTTCTTGTATACAACAAAAATTCCTTTCCCTTACTCTCTACAAATCTTGATCTCGGAGTAGTCTCTTAAATCCTCAAGGGTAATATATTGTTATTTCACAATGACGTAATGTTTGTCTCACAGTACCATATTTGTCCAACAATTTCTATCAGCCTTGTGACAAGATCAAACTAGTTTCCTTGTTGTTAGTCACTACTAGGACAAAAATCATGGCAACTATAGTCATCACTGGTTGTTGCATCTACATGAGGGATTGGGCACGTACCCATTGTGCAAAAACATTCCATCACCTATATACCTTGCCAAGATATTTCCATCAACACACTCACTAGTATTTGAATCAGAAGAGGATCTTTCGTCACCCACAACCATAAATTTACCAAGGTCACCCATGACAATGTCCTTCAGAGAGAGAGAAACAATCATGAATATGCTTATTCCTTGTGCAATAAGTAGTGATTTATTAGTGATGAAGATTTTGGTTCATAGGGAAAGTGTGCCATTAATGTCTAGCAAGGACCAAAATACAACAAATACCATTAGCAAAATTAGGTTGGAGGAGTGCCTTGGGCATCTCCTCCCTAAGGAGGAAATAAAATTTAGAAATGTAGGAATGAAAATTATCTTTTGTATGGTATACTTTTGGTTTGTAAGTTGCCCATGTTGTGATTACATGGTTCATACAACTAGATTTCTCCATTATCTCCTTGTCTGAATGAACCCCATCATAACTTCGTTAGTGACTCAACCTATCATTAAGAATTTCATAAACAATTTTAATAGGGATGCCCTTTTTAGCAACAAGTAATGGAATGAGTAAGAGCCACTTCCCACAAACAACTCAGTTGCATTTTTTATTATATCAACATCCATTACCAAATTAAACCATCGAGACAAGAGTTTGTCGAAAACAATGTACAGATGATAACAATAACTTGGCAGGAATGCAAAACAAGGAAATATCTTATGAATTGATATACTTACACTAAAAGGTAAATTTTGTGAATGGACCTTTGTCAAGATGGCTTCCTTTTTGGAGATCTTCTAAATCTATTGGTTCTCGATCCTCTACCATTTCCATATTCTACTGAATATTTAATGCCCTATTCCTCCATAATACCATGATTGTCCCGTTTGACATATAAATCATAGTTTCTCAAGGATGGGTCAAGAAAGATATTTCAAGTTTCATTTAAAATTCCAAAGTGTTTTGTCTCAAATCCATGCACATCCACTCTTTCTTTTCAATTTTCTTTATTGGAATTCATGCAAATCAATCCTATTTTATTGATTTGATATTACTTTTTCTATTTGTACAAGTGGTGGAGGACAATATATGCTCACTTAGGAGCATTATAGCTCATTGTCCAAATGTTTTGGGCAAACACATCAAATGTTTCTTTCCATTGCAATTCTATGTGGTTCTCTTATCATACATAATTAATATTGGAATTCAATCTAACCCCTACTAGGTTGCATTAAAAGGACGACAAGAAAATTTTACCAACATGATCATTACACAATTTTTTTTTTTTTTTTTTTTTTTTTCTAATTGATTTCAGAAAATGAAGAGACAGATCAAAGATTACAACAGAGTTGATTTTCAAAGCTTGGCCTTGGACAACTGTGAATAATTTTTGTGACAATATTGCATGACAACTTAATTCTCCTTTTTGTAATTTCGAACTTGTTTGCATGGCTGATGGGAATAAACGTTGTCCTCTACGAGGGACTTTTTATTAGTTTCCTCATTAGATGGTGTAATAAGCTTGCCCTTGGACAGCTATGATTAATTTTTGTGACAATATTGCATGACTACTTAATTCTCCTTTTTGTAATTTCGAACTTATTTGCATGGCTGATGGGCATAAACGTTGTCCTCTACGAGGGACTTTTTATTAGTTTCCTCATTAGATGGTGTAATATTAAGTTCCTAATTCTCTGCTTTAACTGGGCTACATTGTACTGTCAAATATGTTCCCAATGAACTTGCCTTCAAATGCTATAGGTCTTTCAAATTCCATAGGTCTCTCCCACGGGGGGAAACAATTCTACACCAATATTGATGCAAGACAACAATACAACACCAAACTGTTGCTTACCTATAACACAGATAACTTGTTGCTAAAAAATTCATTTTTTGTCATTCGTCATTACAGGAACTATATCAATTATAATATGCTATCTATTTTGTCATGCTGTAAATGGATTATAGACTATTTATTCCTGGTCACAACAGATGTTTAAAACCCATGGGTTCTATACTTTGATTGCCCGAAGTCGCATCTGATATGAATTATGGCACACGTATATCTATTCTCCAATATAATACAAATCAAGCTTTTTTCATACTAAAAAAAGCTTGGCCTATAGGCTATGTGTAGATATGAAAGGAAGAAAAGTACAGAACATTCCACATACCTGCTACGATCATTCAACATCTGGAGATTATATTGGTTATCATAACGAAGCTCCTCAACAAGTGATAGATTCTGTAGAAAAATAATCAGTGGTGCAGCCATTTCTTCCAAAGACTTCAGTTTTGCAACTACTTCAACGCACATGTCTATCATTTTTGCAAAAAACAAAAAAGGAAGAAATGAATGTGAGTGAGAAGCATAGTAGCAACATTAAGATACACATGAAATTTAATCGAAATAAAACATAACCCAAAAACACGAGAGATTGAGTAAAGAAATAAACATTGTAATGATGAAAAAAGAAAGCAATATAGAACATCTTAAAATATCAGTTTAAAAATAGGCGATAATTACAATTGCTTCATGACACTCACCCTACTAATTTTCATCAAGTGAGAATTTGCAGTCTCCATAAATTGGTCATTTAGAGGCCCATTTCCCTTTAGTTTTTCGTTAGTTCATCCAGGAAGATTGTCCATGTTTTCTCTTCCCTCCCTATCTCTTAGCCCGGTTGTAAGAGATAAATCTCCCTTAGGGACATCGAAAGTGTAATGCCCTGGCCAACCAGGCAGGCGTGCACGACGATGGGTGGGCGCCCCGGACGACAGGCGGGCGCCTCGTGCACGATGGGCGGCATTTTCACCGAACGACCTAGACACGGTACCGCAGCAGGCAAGCTCGCGAAACGAGTAGGGGCCGGGTGGAGGACGAGTTAGAGTCGGACAGCGATATTGGTCGAAGACGGGCGTAGGTCGTGCAGGGCACACCCACCCACCCAAACACCAGGCCAACACGGTCATGGATAACAGTTGTGGGCATGGACCGTGGGTCGGCCACACCAACCCGCCCAACAACCGAGATGACACGATATTATAACAGGTTGATAGACCACCGTGCGAGCGCATAGGCAGACAACCTCCAAACAGTTGGAGAAGTAGAACAACGGACAGACACGGTGAGTGCGGCAGGTAGATCCGCCGAGTCAGGTGAGGCCGGGCAAAGGCCGAGTTGAGTTCAGGCGACTCACAGGTTGGGCGCGGGTCGTGCAGGGCACACCCGCCCGCCCGACGCTGGAACGACGTGACCGCAGGTGAACGAGTTGGAACGGGCGCGGGTCGTGCAGGCATACCCACCTGCCCAACGCCAAAACAGGGTATGCGTTACATACGGGTCATGGACAGTGCTCAGAGCGAACGAGCAACCATGACCCGGGCCATATCTTATGGTGAAGGCGGAAGACCGTCGTGCAGAGGCACACGGGCGGTCGAAGATTGCAGCGTATAGACGGCGGGATGTGCGTAGGGCACCCGCCCGCCCGTGGACGCGAAGGAGGAACATGGTGATGGGCGGTAGACCGTCGTGCAGGTGCACACGGACGGACGCCCTCCAACATGAGTTCACATGGGAATGTTAGTAGTGGACGACACACGACAAACGGTGGAAGACCGCCGTGCAGGCACGCACGGGCGGGCGCCTCCGGGCATGAAGTTTCATTGACAGTGGAACGACGAGCCGGACGATGAGACAACAAAACGATGGCGGACAAACGGTGAAGGGTGCGACGAGCGAATGAGGCAATGCGACGAAGGGACAACACTCACGCGGGTTAAGTGTTGGGCCGTGGCATATAAGCATTGCCGAGGAGCAACAAAGCCGACGCAGGGAATAAACGTTTGGGGCATTGAGTGGGAAAATCGGGGGTTGGCCTTAAAGCTAGACGCCCCTCCAAAACCCACAAAGGATGTGTATAAATATGATGAGC
The DNA here is from genome assembly GCA_000404065.3 of Pinus taeda. NCBI lineage: Eukaryota > Viridiplantae > Streptophyta > Pinopsida > Pinales > Pinaceae > Pinus > Pinus taeda. Next base: position 85,910 of record APFE030497756.1, on the reverse strand, counting down.
TTGAGCTCATTCAAGGCATCAATTATCATTCGGTCTTCTAAGGAGGAGCTCGCATAAACTAAAGGGGCGTAGTCCTTAAGTTAATGCGCATGTCTTATGCGCATACGAAACAAAGGGTGAAGGTGCAATTTAGTGGTACGAGGATTGGTAAAGGTCGAGAATGAAGAGGCGGTGAACAATGATACATCGTGTTGAAACAGAGGTCTTGCGCATGGTATGAGCTTCCTCCTACCGTGAGGTAACCGGTGTATGGTTGAAAGGCTGTATACGCCTACATTGTGACTATCATTAAAGTGTGGTCTCGGATTATGCCGGACACACTTGTCTTGTAATTATATTATTGAAAAGAGTTGAAATAATATATGCGGGCAGAGTTTACCGGGAGTTGCCCCTCCCATTCTATTCGGTTATTTGCAATTGTGATTCGGTTTAAATTGCACATGAAATGTTAAGAATGGTTTATCACGAATTATGAAGATTAATGCTTTTCTAAGGTTATAAGTTAACGGTTAAAGCATGCTATATTGGCTAAGGCTTAGTCCATATGCATAATTATTGAATAAATAGTATGCACGGTGGTGCCGCACCCGCCCAATAGAAAAAAAAAAGAATTGGGGGCATGACAGGTGGTATCAGAGCAGGGCTGCTCGTGAAGACGTGGACAAGATTCTTGTAGTGAATGGTCAACACCAGGTCGCAGAAAAGCAAGAATATGGCATCTAATTCTCAAGCCGGGTCTAGCCATGCAATGAAGGATGTAGTGAGGGATGCTACTCTTGAATACATGGAGAAGGTACTTGTGAAGATGGAGACTTTGGAGAATTCCTGGAACCTAGAGGTGGACTCACTTACTAAGGAGCGAGAGGCCATCTCAAAGGTCAAGGGGGAGCTTGAAGAACTCCGTACGCAGCATGATGAGCTCAAAACGCAATATGAGTACACTGACTTCTTGTGTACACAACTCGAAGGAAGGGTCAAAGAAGTCGAAGAATCAAGAGATCAAGGTCTTGCTGAGATCGTAAACTTGAAGGGGACTCTCGACAAGACAAATAAGGCTCTTGATGAAGCCAAGGACGAGATTGCGGTATTAAAAAGGGCCGTAAGGCATAACTCCGGGGTAGGAGTGCCTCATGTAAAGGTCAAAGAGCCGGAATCTTATGATGGCACTAGGAGCGCGAAAACCCTTGGCAATTTCCTATGGGACATGGAGCAGTACCTGGAACGATTAGGTCTACCTGATGGGGAGGCACAGGTTAAGGTGGCTGCTCAGTTCCTTAAAAATGATGCTAATATGTGGTGGCGAAGAAGGGTGGATCAGATGATCAACGTAAATGCTGATGACATCACTTCGTGGGAAGACATGAAGAAAGCCTTGCATACCCATTTCAGTCCTCAAGATGAAACATGGGAGGTAAGGATAAAAATTAAGTTCATCAAACAAACCGGAAGCTTACAAGCATATCAGCGAGAGTTCTCAAGCGCAGCTCTGGAACTTCCCGACATGGCGGAGAGGGACAAAGTCTTCAATTTTATTATTGGGTTGAAGCCTTGGGCTCGCAATGAGGTGAAGAGGCAGAAAATCAGAACGCTTGAAGAGGCCTTCACTGCGGTCGGCAGGTTAGTGGATCACTATGATGAGACTTCTAATGAGAAAACCAAGTCCGACAAATGAAAAGAAAAGAAAAAGGGTGATGCTTTGAAACTGGATGATAATCCGAAGGAGAAGAAGCCTTTGAAATGTTGGTTATGTGCAGGACCACATGTGGTTAAGAATTGTCCCTCTAAACCAAAGGTGGCCACTGTTGCGCAATCCGATGAGGATGACAATGCTTATGTAGGAATGATGCAGATATTGGGTGCCTCTACTACTATGGAAGTGACTTCTAGGAGGAATCCGGGAAGGAACAGACTAGAGTATGTTTAAATGAAGGTTGGTGAGGCCGAGGTGATCACTATGGTTGATAGTGGGGCATCTTACAACTTCATGAGTGAAGATACTGCAAGGAGACTTGGGCTGAAATTTGTACGGTACAGGCACAGATGAAGACAGTGAACTCTCCTCCTATGGCAATCCTTGGTATGGCTGAGAAAGTAGACACCACACTTGGTGAATGGACCGGCAAGGTGGACTTCACCATAGTGCGGATTGATGATTATGAGGCCGTATTCGGGATGGAATTCATGAAGAAATTTGAAGCTATGGTTGTGCCACATCTAGGGAAGCTCTTCATTTACGATGGAAGGGAGGATGTGCCCATTGGTGTTCCAACCATTGGGGTAACCAAGCCTGATCGTAAGCTAGGAGGCATGCAGATGGAGGACAAGACAAACAAGCGGTTGTCTACTGTGGAGGCAAAGCTTGCGGAGCAATCATTAGTCATTCAGTCACTATCAGATAACATCTTGAATTTATCAAGAAGGCTAGAGCTAGTGGAAGACGATGATGATGAGGACGAGGTATATGTGAGGCCAAACATCCAGAAGGAAGATCGGGAGGCATATCTACGACGGATGGAGGTTGAAGATCCTGATAGATGGATCGAACTGATTAGTAGGGGAGAGCCTCCCGGCTCATCCCCCTCCACATCTTCTTAGGGAACGTAGAAGGAGGGACTCATTGTTGGCTGCTCAAGCAGTGAGTCCTCAACATGATTGATCAGGTTGACGATCCAAACATGTGGTAGAAAGGTGGGGTTTCCATGGGCCTAGGCATGGGATCATGAAAGAAAGTGTTGGCACGTGACCGGGATGTGTGACACTTGACGATGCACATGGGCAATTTTCACATGGAGTTACCAAGATGGAGTGTTTTCGGGACGACAATGACTTTCAGTGGGGGAGGATGTAATGCCTTGGCTAACTGGGCAGGCGTGCACGACGATGGGCGGGCGGCCCGCACGACAGGTGGGCGCCTCTTACACGATGGGCGGCATTTTCACCGAACGACCTAGACACGCTACCGCAGCAGGCAAGCTCACGAAACGGGCGGGGGCCGAGTGGAGGATGAGTTAGAGTCGGACAACGATATCGGTCGAAGACAGGCGCGGGTCGTGCAGGGCACACCCGCCCACCCAAACACCAGGCCAACACGCTCATGGATAACAGTTGTGGGCATGGACGTGGGTCGGGCGCACTCACCCGCCCAACAACTGAGATGGCACGATATTATAATAGGTTGATAGACCACCGTGCGGGAGCACGGGCGAACAACCTCCAAACAGTTGGACAAGTCGAACAGCGGATAGACACGGTGAGTGCAGCAGGTAGACCCGTCGAGTCGGGTGAGGCTGGGCAAAGGCCGAGTTGAGTTTGGGCGACTCACAAGTTGGGTGCGAGTCGTGCAGGGCACACCCGCCCGCCCGACGCTGGAACGACATGACCGCAGGTGAACGAGTTGGAACGGGCGTGGGTTGTGCAGGCATACCCACCCGCCCAATGCCAGAACAGGGTATGCGTTACATACGGGTCATGGACAGTGCGCAGGGCGAACGAGCAACCATGACCCGGGCCATATCTTATGGCGAAGGCGGAAGAACGTCATGCAGAGGCACACAAGCGGTCGAAGATTGCAGCGTATAGACAGCAGGACGTGCGTAGGGCGCCCGCTTGCTCGAGGACGCGAAGGAGGAACATGGTGATGGGCGGTAGACAGTCATGTAGGTGCGCACCGACGGACGCCCTCCAACATGAGTTCACATGGGAATGTTAGCAGTGGACGACACCTAAAAAACGGTGGCAGACCGCCGTGCGGACACGCACGGGCGGGCGCCTCCGGGTATGAAGTTTCATTGACAGCGGAACGACGAGCCGGACGATGAGACAACAAAACGATGGGGGACAAACGGTGAAGGGTGCGACGAGCGAATGAGGCAATGCGACGAAGGGACAACACTCAGGTGGGTCAAGTGTTGGGCCGTGGCTTATAAGCATTGCCGAGGAGCAACAAAGCCGATGCATGGAATAAACGTTTGGGCCGTTGAGTGGGAAAATCGGGGGTCGGACTTAAAGCGAGACGCCCCTCCCAAACCCACGAAAGATGTGTATAAATATGATGAGCTTGAGCTCATTCAAGGCATCAATTATCATTCGGTCTTCTAAGGAGGAGCTCGCATAAACTAAAGGGGCGTAGTCCTTGAGTTAATGCGCATGTCTTATGCGCATACGAAACAAAGGGTGAAGGCGCAGTTTAGTGGTACGAGGATTGGTAAAGGCCGAGAACGAAGAGGCGGTGAATAGTGATACGTCGGGTTGAAACGGAGGTCTTGCGCATGGTATGAGCACCCTCCTACCGTGAGGTAACCGGTGTATGGTCGAAAGGCTGTATATGCCTACATTATGACTATCATTAAAGTGTGGTCTCGGATTATGCTGGACACACTTGTCTTGTAATTATATTATTGAAAAGAGTTGAAATAATATATGCGGGCAGAGTTTACCGGGAGTTGCCCCTCCCATTCTATTCGGTTATTTGCAATTGTGATTCGGTTTAAATTGCACATGAAATGTTAAGAATGGTTTATAATGAATTATGAAGATTAATGCTTTTCTAAGGTTATAAGTTAACGGTTAAAGCATGCTATATTGGCTAAGGCGTAGTCCATATGCATAATTGTTTAATAAATAGTATGCACGGTGGTGCCGCACCCGCCCAATAGAAAAAAAAATATTAGGGGCGTGACAGAAAGGAACAAGGGAGGCATGCCCAATGTTGGGAATGTAACTATTCTTTTATATCGCTCCAACACTGACCAACGCCCTTCTCTATTATGTTCAAATATCGTTTCAACAATGATGCTACATTACAAATTTCATATAGCTGTCTGAAATTACTATATGTTTTGGAGGCGACAAAGTTAGTGTTTCTCTCAAGATAATGATTTCTGTGATTTTCTGGCATTGATAAATGCTTGAGCAAGACTATGAAAATACTGTGTAGAAAATACAACATGCATCCATACTGTGTAGAAAATACGGCCAATTCCTTACTTGTCATCGTTTTACTGTACAAGAAAGACCAATACTATTAGCAATCAAGTACTAATTTTTCTTAGCATGGACACTGCCTATGTTTGCTATAGGTCACAGCGCACCGAACCAACACTTAAAAGAGTGCCACAAGCCTTTTGTTCAAGGAATGCAGAGGCATACTAGGGGGGTTTGTACTGTTCACATGCCCTTTAGGCGAATGTAATTTGGAGCTTACCTTGAGTCACGGGGGTTGTGAACTGTTGAACGAGAGAACCACAACAAAGTTGGTGGAGTCCTCCCAACTAACTCTAAGGTTGCAAGTGCATAATAAGCTTGCATTTTGCATTTAAGCCTGCGCTTCACCAACTAAAAATAAAAATTGAATCCTTTTTGCAAATGGCTAAGGGGTTCATCTCGTTGATTATTATTAGAAACATGCCTACAAAGAAGCAAGCGGGGTTACAACTCAAGATCATTGGATTGTGAGTCCTAAATCACTATACCCTATGAACTCCCTTACATACAATATAATTCACTCTAAAAAAAACATATACATCTATACCTCATGGAACTAAAATATCAAACGAAAATAGAACCAATCCCTAATGCTCCTGGCTTCATTCTGCAGCTCAAATCTCCATTAGGGTTTTATTGTCCTTTTTTCTCTAAGATAAATAAATAACAATTAGCGTTGAAGGAATGAATTCGTTTGTTCATTGAGTACCTTGTGGAATGCCTTCGATGCGGATATGGTCTTATAGATGTCCATGGCGTAGTCAACCATGTTGGTCTTGCTGAGGAGGTCGATCTTCGACTTGAGAATTTGTTCATCCGGATAAAGTTGCTTCTCCTGCAGAAATGCAAAAATTCCAGAAGAGGGAAAACCAGATGGCGGTCCAGATGCGGAGCAAACTTTGATGTTAGATCGTACTCCACTATTACTATTGTTGCTTCCTCACGCAAGGGTTTCCAGTGATTTAGAATTTGGACTGCAGAGGGAAGGAGTAGAGACGACGGGTGGGCCATTTTATTCCACATACGATCAGTTTTGGGTAAAGGCATATGTCGGGCTCGCACTTCCATAAGGCTATGGTCATGTGCCCCACTAATCTCTAAGATTAAGTCATCAATGTTTTAGAAATCATAATATTTAAGTGAAATATTATGTTTCATCATTATTAAAATATAAAAATAAAATAAAATATTTTTTGTTTTTTTTTATTTTAGTTTAAGTAAAATTTAGAAATTTTAATTTTATTAATAGTATTTTGCTATTTATTTGTAAAGTATAAAAATAAAATTTTAAGAAGAAGCGGTAATTAACTATTTTTATATGCGTATTATATATTTAAGGACAATGTTTAAACATTGGTCTATATTTCTTCTCTTATGAGATGGGAAAGGATGTGATGTTTGGGATGTAACATGTTGGGCATCTTACTAAACACTAATGCAAGGGGATGTTCCAATCAACCACTTCCACATCAATCTAATGCCACATAGTGGGAATAGGATATTCAAAATATTTCATAATTGTACTATGTTTCCTCTTATCAATTTCTTCCATTCTCATCCCATGATTTTAACACCAACCGTGGTCATGCTCAGTTCCATGATTACCCTTTACCTTTTTTTTTATCTTTGAAGGTTCTGATTTATGATGTTTACATTGTTGGAGTGGTCTAATTCAACAATGTGACATCTAACCTCCATTGTTTGGGTGGACATTAGGCTTGGTTGTTTCCTTCTCTCTGGTGATTGAGTTGGCACAATTAAAATTTTCAGAACTTCCCCTTTTTGCTTGTGTCTTTCCACCTACTCTCCTCTTTCAATATTGAGCACTCCTAAGGTTTTGCTCCTAGGTCTAAGAATTTCCTCTAACTCAGTCTACATTCTATAATCCTTTTTTTACGCTTTAGTGTCCCCCCATTCCCAAAAAAAATGCTCACTGATTAATAAGAATAGGAATAAAAAACCTATAGCATTTCGTTCAATCTTTGATTGAGCAGAAATAACCAAATGGGAGTAGAAAGAAAAGCAGTAGAAATTGGAGAAGGCAACTTGTTTTTCCTTTTCTTTTATTTTTAATATTAATTTATAAAGTTTATTTTCAGTTTTTATGTTTAAATAGAGTTTATATTTTAATAATTTTTTTTTTAATTAAAATGTAATAGCTGAAAAAAAATTAAATTTTAACTATTTTAAATGATTTAAAGCTAAAAAGATAATTAAATATCATTTTATCATGTACAAAATTTGAATCATATATATAAAGAGGATCATTTTATTACAACATTATCTTACTCTCCCAAATATATATTTCCCTAAGTAAAAAGAATTGTCTTAATATCTATGGAAAATAGGAAACACACCAAAATCTATTAAAATTGTGTATTTCTATTTTTCCCAATTTAAAATAATTGAATTGCAATGTTCATACCTTTGGAGGTAATGTTAGTCTCATTTTTCCTAGAGTAAATTGATTTTACAAGTTAGTGTTCAACAATTTCATTGTTTTAATTATCTCTTAAGGGGAATATTAGAAAGGAAGTGGGGATGATTGTGGATGAGGTACAATGTCATTGCTGGTTTTATATTTTGTGTTATGAGAAGGAATAATATATGATTGCAATGGGCATTAATTAATAATTATTGATCTATTGTTTACAAATTTAGCAACCTTTCATTTCAGTTTCATTGGGGTTTGTGGTTTGCATTGGTTCTCCTGTTTATTTGATTATATCCACATCCCCCTTTCCATCACAGCAAACATAACATGATTATCTCACATGTTCATGGTAGATTGTCTAACATTGGATGATTAAGAGAACTAGTGCAACACAGCTTGTGTTCTTGTAAAGGCTTGCAAATTTGTAGGATGAATAATTGGATTATAAAGTAAAACAATCAACAATAGTTGGATTAATCTATATTTATGTTGAGTTAGTAATTTAGGTGATTCCTAATATCAAACCTAGTGGTTGCCACTATAACACCAAGAGTTAGTTCTACATTCTACCATGTAGGGAATCCTTAATTTGAAGACTCGAAACTACAAATCCCCTATAATTTCTCTCATAACTGATTTAAATTCAATTTAGGTGACCATGAGAGTAGAGTAAACTAGAATCCCTTATAATTCATCGTATCTAAGATTAGAAAAACCATGTCCCAAATTAATCTTTATGGAATATCTATGTCTGAATTTGAGGAATTGTATCTTTTCCTTTTTACATGAGTAGACCTGAATTATCCATATTTTCTATCTACATAATATGCAACCTACTCAACGACACAAAAGAAGAAAGCCAAGTACAAAGATGTCTACATAAAATTGGAGCATAAAATTTGAGCAATCATCCACTGGTTCATATCAAGGCCAAGATGATGACACTTTGGAGGTTTTATAGAGTATACCATTGTACAAAACTTGATAGAAAAGGAAGTTTCTCTTCAATTTTTGGGAATCTACACCCCTTCAAGGTATAGGTCGTAGATCAAAAAACACACCTGACATGGAACATAATCATTTGTATCAAACTTTCCTATGGAAATTGAATTAAAATCTTCTCACCTAAAGTCTATTATTCAGCAAATGTACTAATCATAAAATGAGGTCGATTCTCAACAATAATCATATTAGCCTCCTCCAGCATCCATGAAACACCATCATCAATCTATGCAACATGTAGTACCTAGGAGCCATTTCACCTAAACATCATCAAGGAGATCCACCAAATGGGTTAGTCAAGACCATCGACAATTCCAATGCCGTAAGAACAAATGGATCACATAGTCAATTGGCATACTAACAATTTCAGGAATATAACGCAAGGTTAGCAATGGCGATATATAGTTATCTCAAAACCAAATTGGAAAACTGAGTTCAAGACAGTAACTCTCTGCTCAATTGTACATTGGGTTTCATTATGGTTTTTCTTGTAACCCGAACACCCTCGTTCCAAATTCCAGAGCTGAGGAGGTATGGTCAAGGGATGAGGCCAGCATAGTGTCACCCCTATTTGTGGTGGAAATGTATGATTCCTTCCTACATGTTTTTTCAGGTTTATTTGGTTGAAGGATCTACACAAAATTTCTTCTCAGTACCAAGTTGAGTCTTCCCTTAGTCACTTCACCATCAGCACATGTCCATTGTCTAGCATACCATTATAAAAGGTTCCATGACTGCTTCTCCCCAAACATTCAATAGGTGCCCATGACAACTTCTTAGTTGTGAATGGAAGTATCTCCTCTAGAAACAAAATATCCCAATGAAAAAGTGATGATCACCCTTCGTGAAGTTATGCACATCTCTTCGTCATAACTATGACGAATTTTCAACATCATGTGATAGTGCATTGTCCGTGCACTCTAATATCAACTCGGTCTTCCTATGAACTAACATGCATGATTTATTCTTGAGTGAATCTTCAGTTAGCTGGTGTGGCACTGAGGATGCACCAGTGCACTGACTCACTACTAGACCTCTATAAGTTCCTCCAATAGTTAGAGCTAGATTAACTTACTATAACTCAGTTGGACTATGTTATCTAATTACAACTCCAATAAACTCAATATGGACCCGTAAAATTTAGGGATCACACTTACATGACTCCAGATAGACTTCCAAATCGAATTTCCTAAGGAAAATAAGTTAATTTAACTTATTAACTATTACAAGTTGCTATGAGAATAAAATTTGATTTTAGTTCACAATTTCATTCAAGGACAAATTAAATTGGAATTTCTTGTTTCCATTTTTAACAAATTAGCCTACTTGTTGATGGTGGGCACACACAACCCTTTTAGTTAACATGTCCTGAACACATCTGAAAGGTCCTGTTGCATCCCATTCTGGAACTCCTCAACCTGCCTCTATCAATGAGCCCAACTCCTTTAGGTTACTAAACTCGGCTCAATAAACTCTGCCCTCTAGTTACTTACTTTTTCCTTCAAGGTTTGCAACTCTTAGTGTCTTTGATCAACTGTTCAAAACTCCATTTGTGAAAATTTCTTTGTTCTACCAACTTTTTCCATACTACTTCTCCAAGATGACAAGTCCAGGGCTATGAAGGACAACCTTCTTCTCACTGAATCAATCCTTTGTAATACAGTGAACTAAATCTAGTTGGCTGGTCCACTTGAGTACTACGTTAGTCCTTCAAATTTTGCACATCATTAGGCCCAATACACCTACCCTTCTACCGCTCTTCTTTTCCTTCACAAGTATAAGAATTAGGGATATTCATTGACAGTCACCCAACAACCCTATAACTATACTTGGACTGCCATCAATATGCCCAACCACAATAAATACTATTATTGATATAGGGCCCACAACACTTCCCTCATCTAGGGATCTTCAAATATGCCACCTAATAATGATTTGAGTCCTCTCAAAATCATTGTTCTTGTGTATCAATTTCTTTATTGTCCAATATATGAATAGATCTAAACTACTCATTTTATCATCCTTCTAGCAATTTGTATATGACTGAAATAGGGTCACAAATCAACCACTAATAGTCGATGGACTAATTATTTATAGGTTGCTTCATATCTCTGTCAAAAGATACATGGATGGTCCACCAAAATCAACTCCTCTTCATGGAAATCGATTCTTCATATGGAAGATTTCTTCCTCTTAATCTTCTACCCAGGTTACACCCTCCTTTGGATTTCCTATCTCCATACATACTTCTGCAAACCATATTCCAGATCTGTGACCTGTATTGCAAACATAAATCTCGATCGAAGGGTCACAACCCCTATTCTTCTATGTAGATTTTTCACAATATTCAGGGAATACCTTATGGACTAAACATGTTAGGAAACTTCCCTAACTAGGGAATTATACTTTTGTTCTAATTTCTTTAGAACAAACCCTATCCACCCATAGAGAAAACAATAACTCTTGGATCCATAAAAGACTCGACCTAGCTCATATGCATCGATATATTCTGGGAATTTCTTTGACTGAATCTTGACATGAACTTCATATCTCTATGACCCTCAAACTAATGTTAGCTCAGTCAATATTATGCATGTGGCTACTTCTATTCCAACCCTAAATTCTAGTGATGCCCTCCCCCATTTGTGTTGGTATTTAGCACATACCTTGTGTCCTACTACCCACCACAAGACATAGTGTCAACCTTCTCTTCTACTTCAGAATTTGATATGGCCTTCACATAAGGACGCCATTGAAATCACATGCCAAAATTCTCATCAGCAACCTCTCTTGAGCTCGATCTACTAGAAGAGAACCAACAATATGCCACCCTACATCCTAGCTCAAACCAATTAAGGTGTGTGACATTCTTGTGAACCCTTACATGATGATCTTGCTCTTGGTGGATGACGATGACCTCACTTGAGCAACCCTTACTCGTCCCTCGAATTCGACCTACTTTAGGACTACATCTCTTGTGGCCTCCTTAGTCAAATGAGATCCTTATCTCTTGATCTGCTTGCTTTGATCCTAAGGCCTCCTTAAATAAATTTTTCTAGGCCTCTTAGGAACCCTCTAGAACTTACAAGTTTTATCCACTTAGACCTTAGGAAATATTAATTTTCCTTTTTAATTTTATTTTAGATTTAAACTCGATCTTGGGTCTAAAATGCCTTTTCTTGGGTTATTTTCCCACAAATCCTTTTGTAACCAAACTCACACAAATCCATCTCACTAGGCTTGTGGAGTACCTCCCAAGCTACATAATTGAACAACATAGTCTAGTTGTAGTAATTATCTTATGAAACCAACTCACAAAAAGATAGAAGAGATAGATCAACACCTTAGAAATAAGCTTCTCTGAGGGGGCATCCTCCTTTACATTACACAAAGGAATAATTCTTAGATGATTCAAATGACAAAACCTCTATTTTATATATAAGAGTCTAAGGGGTCACAATATAACCAAAGCCAACCTAACAATAGTAATATAAAGGCACAAAAATAACAATAGTGGGATTCTATGGAGCACAATAATAACAATATGGGGATAATAGGGGCACAACAATAATAATAAGGGATACAATAATAATAGTAATGGGGGAATAAATAGTATTATAGGGGCCTAACATGCTCCTCTCCTTGAAAAAAGTGTTGTCCTCAATGCTTGAGTAGTTCTGGATGCTTCATTATAAAACTCTTGTCCTGCCATGTGGAATCTTCAATGGGTAAGTTCTTCCACTTGATGAGATACTCTGAAATTGATCGATTTTGTAGCTGTTGAGTTCTTGTTTCTTTGACTGCTTCAGGTTCCAATATGATTTTTCCTTCCTTGTTAAGTTTTGACAATATTGTTTGAACTGGAAGCTTGTTACCTATAACCTTCTTTAAGCATGAAACATGGAAAACTGGATGTACTTGGGAAGCTACAAGAAGCTCCAATTTGTTTGTCATAGTACCTATCTTTTGCAACAGCTTGTACGAACCATAATACTTTGATGATAATTTATTATCCTTCTTAGCTTGCTTGAGGGACATGTGTTTATATGGTTGTAGCCATAGGAATACCCAATCACCTACATCAAAACTTCTTTCACTGTGATGTTGATCTGCCTATTGTTTCATTCTATTCTGTGCCAAGGTGAGGTTATCCTTTAAGAGTTGGAGAGATTGTTGCTGATGCTAGATGTGATCTTCCACTACTTGAACCTTAGAATTTTCTCTTAAATATGATGTGATGGATGGTGGATGATATCCATAAAGTTCCATAAACGGGGTCATTTTTGTTGCAGTATGGAAGGAAGTGTTATACCACCATTGAACTAGAGGCAACCATTTGACCCATTATGTCTATTTATCAGATACAAAGAAACAAAGATATCCTTCCAAAAAATTGTTTACTATCTTAGTTTTCCCATCAAATTGAGGATGATAAGACGATATATGAGGTAACTGAGTACCAAGACAAGAAAATAATTCTGTCCAAAAATTTCTAGTGAAAATGGGATCTCTGTCACTTACAATAATCTTTGGAGTTCCATATGGCTTTTGAATTGTTTCCATAAATGCAGTAGAAATGATACCCACTTTAAATGGATTAGATAATGCACATAAATGTGCATACATGGTAAGTTTTGTCAACTACCACCATGATAACATTGTTTCCTTCAGACGTGGATGAACCTGTCATAAAATCCATTGAAACCTGCTCCCAACATTGGCTTGGAATGGATAAAGGTTGTAATAGTCCTGGGTTCTTAATTGTTTCAACTTTATTTTGTTGGCAAATCAAACATTCTGCTACAAACTTTTGAATATCCAATTTAAGGCCATCCCCAAAAAAATCCTTCTTAACCTTGTGGTAGGTTTTTAGAAATCCTGGGTGCCCTCCTATGGTAGAGGTATAATCAATCCTTGTACCATAACGAATCATTTTTCCAGGTAAATGTATCAAATGTACTGGGATCTTGTTGTATCTTTTGAATGAGTGCCCACACTTCCTTGTCATTCTTCCATTCATCCCTCGCTTCATTTTTCCAATCTAGTTAGATAATAGAAATGGCACAAAAAAATTCTTCCACATCCTCATCCTTTCTTGGGAGTGCATCTGCCACAACATTTTTCTTCCCTTTTTTGTAGGTGATCTCAAATTCATAACCCAACATCCTTGTGACCCATTTCTGCTACTCTTCTGAAGATAATCTTTGTTCTATAAGGTATTTAAGACTATCATGATCTGTTTTTACCTTGAAGTGTCTTCCCATTAGGTAGTGTCGCCATTTCTTAAGTGCATGTAGTATTACCAACATTTCCTTCTCATAAATAGCTTTATGTAAATACTTTCCTTTCATTGGATGACTTTCGAAAGCAATGGGTCATTCTTCTTGCATTAAAAAAACACTAATTCCATTTCCCGAGACATCACATTCGACAATAAATGATTTTGTGAAGTCCGGTGTAGCTAAGACTAGTGCTTGGCACATTGCCTCTTTAAGATGTTCAAAGGCCTTCATTGCTTCTAGAGTCCATGAAAATGCATCTTTATTCAATAATGTTGTTAGAGTTACTGCTATTCTCCCATAATTCTTAACAAACTTGTGATAATACCTTGTGAACCTGACAAATCCTTGTAGATGCTTTATGGATGTGGGGATTTTCCATTCCTTAATGGTCTTAAGTTTGCTAGGGTCTACCTTAACACCTTCATGAGATAAAATATGACCCAGATATTCCATCGCTTCTACTCCAGGGAAACATTTCGAGAATTTTGCATATAATTGTTTCTCCTCCAATTGTTTGAGCACCATGTCAACATGTTGGACATGATCCTTCCAGGACTTTCTGTAGATTAGTATATCATCAAAAAATACTAACACAAATTTTCTAAGGAAGGGTTTGAAAATGGAATTCATCAAACCTTGGAATGTATAAGGTGCATTAGTAACGACAAGAGGCATGACCAAAAATTCATAATGACCCTCATGAGTTCTAAATGTTGTTTTTGGAATGTCTCTAGTCTTCATTCTAATTTGACGACATCTTTAATGAAGATCCAACTTGGCGAAGTAAATTGATGCATTCAATTCATCCAATAATTCATCAATGACAAGAACGAGAAATTTATCTTTAATGGTGAGTCTCTTGATCTCCCTATAATCTAGACACATGTGCCATGATCCATCCTTCTTGTGAACCAATACTATTGCAGCAAAGAATGAACTTTGACTAGGTTGAATTATACCAGCCGCTACCTTTATGCAAACATACATTTAATTTTACTCATTTGGACATAGTGATATCTGTAAGGCCTGATGTTTGGAGGAACACTTCCTGGAATCAAATTAATAGCATGACCATGATCACGAATAGGTGGGAGGCCTTTGGGTGTCTCAAATACATTGGAATGATTGTTAAAGACTTTTTCGAGATTTGGAGAAATGGATGATTTCTATGTGGGAACCTCTAGTGAACATAATATTGCAATTATTCCTCATTGTTCTTTTTAAAATCTTTGTCAATTTGTTAGAGCTGATTATGTTTCTCGGTTTCCCTATGATACCCCTTAGTTCAACTTCCTTTCCTTCTAAAGAGAATTTCATGAAAAGTTCTTGAAAATTAAAAGCTATTCTACGCAAGGATTGTAGCCGTTGGACTCCTAGTACAACATCAACACCACCCATTGGAATGGAAAGCATTGGGCTATTAAATACATATTCTCCCATGGATAACTTGATATTATGGCACTTTCCTGAACAATTTATGCTTCCTCCACTTGCAACCATCACTTTACACTCTGGTGCTAGATATAGAAATCAATTCAATTCCTTGGCTATCTTACAATGAATAAAATTACGGGTACTTTCCAAATCAATCAACACTATTACCTTTTTTCTTCTAGATATGCCCTTCTATCTTCATAGTTTGAGAAGTGGTAATTCTAGCCAATGCATTACAAGATATGGTTAGATTCATTTCTTCTTTTTTCTAGGGTTTGTTCCTGCTGTATATCCTCTTCTTTTGATGTTTCTTGTTCCTTTTCTTCCTCCTCTTCACAATCTATGTAAACTAATTTCTTCTCGGAAGACTTATGACCTTTAATATCTATCACAATTGTAACAAAGCCCTTTTGCTCTTTTTCCTTCCAATTGTTGTGGTTTCAACCTTGTAGGTTGTGGACCACTAGGGGAAACAACACTTCCATATTTATGATTGTGAGTGGTAGGCTTCCTTCTTCCCATAATTTTTCTTTCCATTTTTCTTGCCAACCTGAATGCCTTCTTCAATGAATCTGGTTCCCAAAGGCAAACCTCATGTTGGATGTTATCTTTTAAAGTCCCTATGAATGCATCAATCCTATGATCCTTTGGAATATCTTTTATCCTTATATTCAATTTTTGGAAGTCCTCAATGTGCTCCATCATTGAACCCTTTTGTTTGAGATTTATCAATTGGCTAAAAAAAAGTGTTGCTTTTTGTATCCTCATAATGTGCTATTATTTCATTTCTAAAAATAGCCAAAGTGACAATTTGTTTACAAGAGCAAAGCCCATCGATACCATGCAAACTGATTTGGTTCCAAATATAAAGTTGCAATGCATACCTTTTTGTGTGTTTTTCAAATTATGGAGATTGAAAATTTCTCCATCTATAGTATCAATGTTCCAGGATACTTGCCATGAAACTTCCTCATATCGATCTTTGGAACATGGTGATTCTTTGATCCAACATTCGAGTCTATGATCATGATTAAAATTTATTTTGTTCTCATCATGAGTTTCCATTACTACCCTTTCACCATTAGTAAGCATTTCTTGTAGAAACTTTGTCAAATCTTCCATGCCTTTCTTTAAATCATCCATCTTAGCTTCCATGTCGTCCATTTTAGTTTCCACATCATTCATATTAGCTTCTACGCCTTTCTTTAAACCATCCATATTAGCTTCCATGCCATACATCTTAGCTTCTATGTCTTTCTTTAAACCATCCATCTTAACTTTTGTTACTTTTAGTGTGAGTCAAATTTGTTGCACTTGTTCTCATAATTATGATATATCATGTTGCATTTCTTCCTCTTCCTCATGAATCATGCTAGAGCTTTTAGGTTTCTTACTAGGTGTTTCCATTTTCTTTCTTCGGGGCATGAATTATGGATAACAATGCTTCACTATGAATTCCTTGAAACTAATTTTTCAAACCAAGCTTATGCAAAATTTTAAACAAAAATACATACCCTTTTTCACTTTGTAGGAGCTCAATATTGAATCTGATGTATCTCTGTAATTTTGGATCTCCATGGTCTAAAGTTTCTTCCTGTGGTAACCCTCTCACTAATCTTTCTAACCCTGCAAGTCTGATCAAGATTGGATTCTCCAATGAAGAGTTATTTCAAATATCCAAAAATGGCCTCAATATAGACTGGTTCAGTAGAGTGAACTTGTAGACCATGTTGTGGGTCACTGTTTCAACCTTAGGTTCTAACAATGATACCCAAAAAAATACAGTTCATCCTCTTTCTGTAACTTCTTATACAAATTCAATATGATGCTCAGAGCCAAAGTTATGATGATTTTCCCAAGGTCACCTGTTTGGAATTTAGTTTGGGGCTCTACAAAAACCCTAACTTATTCGGCTTATATCTCCGAAAATATAGCGAGACAAGATTTGAAATTCTAGCCTGAGCTTCAGATCGATTCCTTCTCAAATTGTTTTTGTTTTTAATTTCTGAAACTTTGTAGCAACAATGTTACAGTGAAAATTCCACGATGACCTATTTGGAGGAGCGAAACCCTAGAATCCAAACCTCTGATACCAAATGTTATGAAACTAGCCCACATAAAGATAGAAAAGATGGACCAATGCCTTAGAAATAAGCCTCTTCGAGGGGGTAGCCTCCTTTACATTACGCAAATGAACAATTCTTAGATGATTCAAATGACACAACCTTCTTTATATATATAGGAGTCTAAGAGTTCACAATATAACCAAAGCTGACCTAACAATAATAATATAAGGGCACAAAAATAATAATAATGGGATTCTATGGGGTAGAATAATAACAATATGGGGACAATAGGGACAAATCAATAACAATAAGGGATACAATGAAAATATTAATGGGGGAATCACTAGTATTATAGGGACCTAATAAATTATAACTTGGTCAAGCTCTTGTAGTCAAATGAGGACATGGTTGGGATCCCAAGGTGCAAATTAAGGGTAGTTGTGAGGGAATGATAGCTAGGGAGGGTGAGGGAATGCGAAGGAATTAAAAGGCATGCTAACACATGCCAGACAATGTCAATACATGCTGAGGAGTGTTAGAGAGTCTCAGGGCATCACAACGAAGAACTAGGTCAAAATGCATGGAAAGGAATGAATAACAGTGTGTGTCAGGGAGTGTCAGTGAATTGAAGTGTGCCAAGGATGAATAGTGGTAGGAGAAGTTGAGAATAGGATATGCAGGAGGCAAACCTATGGTTATGATTAGTGGATTGGAATAGTTGTTTTAGACAGAGTGAGACATAGTGTTAGGCACACCAATATTTTAACTTTAGCTATTATTTTTATATGAGATGTGGCATACATTAGCTACATGCTTATATTTTAAACTATTCTAGATAATTGGATATTATACATTTTTGTGTATAATTTTTTGGGCACTTGAATTGTATCATATTATACCTCGCGAATCTAATGCATCTTGTGGTTCTTACAAACTCTTACTTAATGCTCTACTATTTATATGAACTTGTAGAAATTCCCACTGTATATCAACAGATTATGCAATATACTAAAACACAGTACAAGATCTACTTCTACAACACTTTGCAGAAGCTTAATCGAATTGAGCAAGATCAAGAGAACACATATAACTGAGAATGAGAAATCAATCACACATAACATAGAGGAAATAACCTGTGGAAATCCTCAGCCTAAAACCCCATCTTTGTATCATCATACAAGAGGAAATCTTGTTGAAGTTACAAAAAGAATCAGCTCTCAAGCTATCCTGCTCTCTCTGCAATCAAACAATATAGCTCACAAACTAAATAGACATAGTATATGTCAATCCTCAAGCCCTCCAAGCCTCCTATTTCCTTGCATGGTTTTTCTTGTGGTTCAGTGAAGCCACATGTGTGAATTGGCCTCATCACACTCACTAAACCTGAAGAAGTAACTACGCAATCCTTAAGGAAAGAATTCCTTCTACATGCAAGGAATATTCAAAATGGAATATCCTAGCAATTGATAGTACACTGCCCCTCCATCTTATCTCAACTGGGTCTCTGTCTGAACTAACATGTATGAGTTTTTTATGAGAGAATACTCAGTTATCTGAAGTGCAATAGTTACATGCAAGCAAGCATTAACTAACTGAACTTACATTAATTCAAAAAACTGTTTGAGTTAATCTAACTAGACCTGACTGAGTTAACTAAGCCAACTAATTACAACTCAATATTACAACTTATCCTTTTCTCTTTAACTAATGCATAAATTCCTCAATCAATGGTATAACTATTGCATGTCCTCACATAGACTTCATGTTTGATTTTCTACAACTAAATAACTCAAGATGAATTAATTAATTATTTTACAAACAGTTTCTAAGATTAAATTTGAATTTTACTTCACTATTTTAGTTTAGGGATGGACTAAAATAGGAAGGTATCCTGAAATGCTATTTATAGAACGTTATTTTAAGCATTTCCATTTTTTCATCCATTGTTGCTAAGTTCAACACTGGTTGAACTGCTATTTATAGCAATTCTATTTTTAGCATTTCTATTTTTAGCATTTCTTGTTGCTATTTTCAATATTCCCTCTCAACAAGAAAGGGATTATCAGTAACCCCAATCTTGTCTCTGTGGAACTCAAACCTTCATTTTCACAATTCCTTCGTCAAAATAATTGCATCCTATTTCTCGATCGAAACATACAACAACAATATGATCCTCTTGACCACACAGTCTCAAAGATGGTGATACCAGATATCAATGTGCTTGGACCTGTCATGAAAAACTAGATTCTTAGAGAGTTTGATATAACTCTGGTTATCGCAGTAGATCACTGTAAGATCCATCATCTGACCAAACAAGCCCACTAGAATCTTCCGCATCCAAATGGACTCACATGCAACTTGACTAACAAACATGTATTTAGCCTCTACTGAGCTAAGTGCAACTCATCTTTGTTTCCTGTTGTACCAAGAAACTGTAGTTGAACCAAGGTTGAAGATTCCTCCAAAAATGCTCTTCCGGTCTAATGGACTCCCTGCCCAGTCTTCATCTGTGAAGTCCTAAAGCTTCACTCCCTCTATCCATATGTACCACAATTTGAACTAAGATGTGTCTCTGAGGTATCTTAGCACATGCCTCGCTACCTTTCGAAACAACTTGGTAGGCTAAACAACAACTTGACTCAGCTGGCTCACCGCAAAGCATAAGTTAGGTTGTGTGTTCACTAGATACATAAGTGAACACACCAGCTACCGATAAATAGTAGCAGCTACTACCTCACCTGATGCAACATCCTCCTTCCTCTAGTTCCGAGCTAGAGGAGTATGCACGGGCTTGCACTTCTCTATGGGTAAGCACTTGAGTATCTCATTGGAATGCTTGTCTTGAGACACAAATACTTCCCCACCTTTCTGCCACACCTCCATGCCGAGAAAGTAGTGCATAAGGCCCATGTCCTTCATCTCAAACTCTCTTGCAAGGTCCTTCTTGCAAGACTGTATTAGTTCATCATCACATGTCAAAATCAGATCATTGACATAAAGAACAATGATCAATGGTTTACCTTCTACCATGATGTGGTAAAGGTTCACATCTGCTTCACTCTTGGTGAAGCGCAAACCGGTGAAATAGATATCGATCCTAGTGTACCAAGCACGTGGTGTTTGCTTTAGCCCATACAAAGTTGTCTTGAGTCTGCACACATGTGACTCACGATCGGAGGTTTGAAAACCTTCTGGCTACTCAATGTACACCTCCTCCTCAATCTTCCCATTGAGGAATGTTGTCTTCACATCCATCTAGCATATCTTCCACCCCATCTGAGTTGATAATGCCAGCATCGATCTAATCGATGAGTACCATTCCACGGGAGAAAAGGTCTCATCATAGTCAATCCCCTCAACCTGTGAGAATCCCTGGGCAACAAACCTTGCCTTATGTTTCTCAACACTGCCATCAGCTACCTACTTTACCTTGTAAAGTCATCTAGAACTCACCACTGAGTTACCCTGAGGTCTTGGGACAACATCCGACACATTACTCTGAATGATAGAGTAATACTCCTCTACCATTGATCAAACCATATTGGTTGTTGCACTGCCTCCTCGAATGAGGAATGTTCGATATCTACACACTCCCAAACTAGGGCCATGTATCTAGTGTACCACTCGGGAAACCTCCTCTATCTGCACTGAAAAGATGGTTCTCCCACATTCTCCTGCACATCTAGCACCAACTTGTCAACTTCCCTTGAGTGTTTTCGCCCATCTCTGGAAGTCTCAGCATGAGTGGATGTATCCACTCTCGGATCCTCTGCATGCAACTGCTCCTCATCCATTTGAGGCTCCTCCTCCTTAGGAACTAAAGGTTTCTCATCCGCATGCAACTTGAGGTCCCTCTCAAGTGAGACTTGCATGAATTTCTACTCGTTGAACTTCAGATCCCTGCATACCATTGTCCTCTGAGTGGAAGGCAGGTACACCCGATAATTGTGGGGTGTATCCTTGTACCCCACAAGTATTCCCAACTTAGTTGTTGGGTCTAGCTTCTTCCTCGCATCGTTGGTCACATGACAATAAACTGATCATCCAAATATTCAGAAGTGACTTACATCAGGTCACTTCTAGGAATAGGCCTCCATAGGTGTCCTCATCCCCAGTATATGGTGCGGGCTTTTGTTCTACAAGTATACTGTTGTATTGCATGCCTCAGCCCACAAATGCAGTTGTAGTCTTTGGTCATGCAACATCGCTCAGGCTACTCCCATAATCGATCTGTTCTTCCTTTCAGCCACCCCATTCTGTTGTGGGTTATGGGGTGCCGTCAATTCCCATTTAATACCTTATGTAGCATAGAATTCTTTAAATTGTTGGGAGACATACTCTCCACCATTGTCACTACGTAAGGCATTTATTTTCTTTTCAGATTCTTTCTCTGCCAAGGATTTAAACTCACAAAAACTAAAGAAGGTATGATCCTTCTTTTGCATAAAGTAGATCAAGCATCTATGAGAAAAGTCATCAATAAAAATAACATAGTACCTTTGTTTAGTGGTGGAGGCTATAGAGAAGGGTCCACAAGCATCTGAATGAACTCACTCTAGGATTTCTCTAGCTCTACTATCTCAATCCGGAAAGGAATATTTCATGTACTTACCCAAGGTACAACCTTTGCATGTAGTCGTCTACTCAATTTTTCCATTGGGTAATCCTATAGAAATCTACTACATGATCTTTAGGGCTCCATGGTGCAAGTGGGCCAACCTTCTATGCCATAGATCACCAAAATCTTGGCTCTACACCATCTCATCTTTGGAACTCAAAGCAGCATAGTTGTCTACCTCCAGCTTGTAGAGATTCTTAACTCGAATCCCTATTTTCTTTATTTTTCCAATACCGATATGGCTAAGGAATACGTTTCCTCTACTAAAGACTACATCATAACCTTTATCTTCTAGCATAACGATAGACACAAGATTATTCTTTAGACCTGCTACATACTTTACATCAATCAGGGTGAGGGGAGCTCCATGCTCCCTCTAAAACACAAATGTACCTTCACCTGAAGCACAGTACTTTCCATCATCGTCCATCTTGATCTGCATCTAGAGATCCTTCTCCTCCAACTGAAAATAATTTTGTCACCTCACATGTCGAATGAAGCTCCACTATCCAGGTACCACACACATCAAACCATGGATGAAACCATGCATGTGATAAGTGAGAAATCTAGCTCAAACTATGAGGCCAGTGCCTCACCATCAGATCCCTTCGAGGAACCCTTCTTGGATTTCTTCTATGGACAATTCATATCATAATGACGCACTTCATGACAATGAAAGAATCATACTTTCAATCTGTTAATCTCCTTCCCACCATGGGAAGAACCAGATTTGGGATGGGACGCCTTCCCTTTCCCTTTCTTTGCCTTACTCACTAAGGCTAGATTTTCCTCATCATCTTGCTTCGATGAGGATCCATCTCTGGTGCTTCTTCTTATCTCCTCCTACATCAGTTCTGACCAAAGTCATTCCCAATC
Source organism: Pinus taeda (assembly GCA_000404065.3). NCBI lineage: Eukaryota > Viridiplantae > Streptophyta > Pinopsida > Pinales > Pinaceae > Pinus > Pinus taeda. Next base: position 63,215 of record APFE030497756.1, on the reverse strand, counting down.
TGGTAGTTTTTCTCTTCCATTAACCGAGCCTTAGTAGCTCTTGTAGCTTTTTTTGGTTTTTATAAGATAGAATATTTGAGAAAATGTTAAGTTAGGATATGGACATAACAATAGTGAATAAAATGTTTTTAAAAGAAAATATCTTGATAATGATGTCCATATAAAAGAAAATGTTAGGTTATATGTCCTAAAAAATGAATACAAAAAGAGAATGTTAAGTTAGAATGAAAAGAAAACAAATAAACTCTGAAAGTGGGCAAGTCTAAATGCCACTACTCTTTTTCTGTAAAATAATGGTTGTGTGCAGCTTGCCTTAAATGCCACAACCTATGACAGTCAAATATGTTAATCTTGACTATTTCATGCTTTAAATTTGATGTTATAGTTAGAGAATAAAGATCTATGCAAACTGTTTAATCTTGGCAGATCAGTAGTTAGGTAGAGAACAATAAGGTGCTCATTAGTTAAATCTAAGCCCTCAGAGGTTATAAGGGTAGATTTAGATAGTTTGCTTCTATAAAATAAAAGAAAGGGAAATGGTTTGCTAGCTTAAAGGCACCCATTAAGTGAAGAAAAATGATAGGATAAGCAAAGGGTAAGTAGAATAAAGGTTGTAGAAGTTTGATGATTCATTGGACAAAAGGTACATTATCATGTTTCACCATATGTTTCTATGTCCATGATTCAATTACACAAGGCAAATGAAGGTCTACAAGATCAATTAATTAACTGCCCATTCAATCCCATTCAACCCTACATTCACTAATTTCCCCTTCCCACCTTCATACAGTTCATATTCATTCATTTTCCATAAAAATCCCTTTTCCTAAAGGTCAAAATCCTTTTTTCCTAGGAAAAGTGAAAATCCTATGTAAAATCCCTTTTATCATGTAAAATCTCTTTTTACCATGTAAATCCCCTTTTACCCGAAAAACCCACAAAAATGTGTTTTAGCCTAAGTATTGATTCATATGGAAAAAGCGAATAAACCATGAGAAACCATTATATTTAGTGTATTTCCCTTTCAAACCTATAATTCCTTTTTCCACCTATATTTCCCCTTTTCGCATGTATTTCCCCTTTTCTGTTTATATTTCATATTAAAATTGACTTAACATATTAAGCCCCTAAAATTCCCTTTCCCGTATATATTAATTTCCTTTAATAAAATACAGCAAAACCTTTAGTTTTATTAAAAAACTATGTATTTCATAATAATATCACATCGCAATATTGGCGGATCATAGTCTTTCATATGAATCCACTCTCCTCCGATTACAATATGCAATCCATGACAGACCCGGACCCGGCACAGATATATATCATCATGCATTCCCATATCGCATCCACCCCTCATCGCATGTCTCGACCAAAGAAATTACCCTCTACCATTGCGATCCTCGATTGCGATGGGAACCCAGACCTGATCACTTATCATACATCATTTATTCCTACGTCACATACGGGACGTATCGCATTCCTTTGCAATAGGCCTTTCCCCACTAAACTACGATTGCGATATACGATATAAACCTGAACCCGATATCATTATTTGCCCAAGTTCATAAAATTTCAAGTTTGACGTATGTGTTTTGTGAAGGTTTTCTTTGTTAAATCATTTTTATGATTTAAACGAAGAAATAACTAAACCTCCATTTAACCCTACTAATCACAATTTTAACACGTAATAAAGCCATTTCCTCCATAATTGATCGTTGGTTCCATCCGTACTGCTCCTCGCTCCACCACTGTCCGATCTAAGGAATTCAGATCCAATGGCCCTCAACGATTCCAGGTTGACTTTCTGTACGGGCACTACACACTCGAAAAGTGGTATTCCACTGTCCTTCTTTGCTACGTGTTAGGCATTAAACCATTTCAGGTGACCCGTTCCCAAAACTACCCATGCCTTATAAACAGTGCAATGAAAACCATAACCACCTCTTGCATAACGACAAAATGGTCACTGTTCACCTTGTGCCATAATTCAAAAAATGAACTGTTTTTCTGTTTAAAAGCAAAAAGCACCAGTTTGCTCTATTTTGCCTGTTTTACACAGCGAAGCCTCCATAAGCCTCTGTGACCCATATAACCCATCATTCTACCTTTCGATATGCTATGGACTCCTTCCAATAGCCTTTCAAGCTCAAATAAATCCATTGAAGACCTCCTCTAACACCTACATTTTCCTTAACAGTTTTTGTGTTTTGCAGGTAAAAACCTCTGTTTCAAGATTAAAGAGATAATCTTACACATAGTTTGAAGACAAATATGAAGATCATATCAATTACTTTAAGATGTGACACAAATCTAGAAGGATTTACTGTTGAAAAACATAGTAAAAACCTGAAAAGCACTTAAAGGTAAAAAGAAACAGTAAAGGTTATTCAGCAGGGTTAAAGGATATTTACAGAGATTAAAGAGTATCATATGAAAATGAAGGAAACAACCAGCACAAAGGATTCAAACAGTCTAGCAGCTTAAAGGGAAAAATATCAAACAAAAAAGCTAGCATAACCTGAATAAAAGGGACAACAAGAAGCAGTTCAACAGTTGCCCCTATCTTCTTGCATGAAGATCTTTCCTTTCCTAAAATAAATCTTAATCAGTTTTAGGATATTTCTTAATTTTATTATTTTATAAATAACTCCCTTCTTGAGTTATTAGTGGTTCGAAGTTCAAGATTCATTGTTCATTACTTGTTAAGTCTTGACTATTAATTCTACTTTGAACCTGGAAGCCACTTTTGAAAGAAGCTCTTCTAGACACTTGATGTACTCAGCCTTTCTGGAAGCTTAATACAAAGCAGAGGATTATGAATCTTGTTTTACACAATCTATGTTATCCTGTAAGTTTTTCCAGTTATCAATCATTATGTTTTTCTTCATATTCTTATGACTTATAGAGATTTCTAGATAGGAAGAATTGTGTCACAATTTATTCCTATAAGCTCCTGAAGTGATCATCTATTAAGAGAATGGAATAATGAAATGTCTGTTTAGCTAATCCCCTCTAATCAGTAAACCATCAACATCTTTTGTAAGCTTAAGTATAGTACCTTGAACCTTTGTAATGTAGTTTAGAAGGTTTTCCAACTTATGATTGTTCTGTTTTACAGTCTGGAAACTGTGATAATCATATTTTTTGTTGTCTTCTTCTCACCAAATCTATATCACTGTGTAAATTCTTATAGCATCCCTCTATTGAGATATTAATATAAGACAAATGATTAATTACATTAATTCTACATATGTCTTCATTCATTTGTCTTCCAAAAAACTAAAACCAAAAACCCCAAAACAATTATTTTAGATGCTCTGGCATTGGTAGCTGACCTACTACTGTCTCAGACGTACAACAATAGCTATGCTAGCTCTTAGTAAGACGGAGGAGTGCAAGACTCACCATGTCATCATCAGAGATCATGATCCATACACTTCCAAGCTCATCCCTGCAGGTGGTGAGCTTGTTCGGATAGGTAGAGATCGTGTCACCCTTTTCACACTTGATCTTACGAAGCTTTTCTGATACCATGTAGAAATTACCAATGTAGATCAACAAATTATGCAATATACTAAAACACAATACAAGATCTACTTATACAACACTTTTTGGAAGCTTAATCGAATCGAGCAAGATCAAGAGAACACATATAACTGAGAATGAGAAATAAATCACACATAACACAGAAGAAATAACTCTGGGAAAGCCTCATCCTAAAACCCCATCTCTGTATTATCATACAAGTGGAAATCTTATCCAAGTTACAAAAAGAATCAGCTCTCAAGGTATCCTGCTCTCTCTACAATCAAACAATACAACTTACTAATTGAATAGACATAGTATATGTCCTCCTCAAGGCCTCCAAACCTCCTATTTCCTTACGCAATTTTTCTTGGGGTCCAATGAAGCCACATGTGTGTATTGGCATCATCACAGTCACTAAACCTAAAGAAGTAACTGTGCAATCCTTAAGGAAAGAATTCCTTCTACATGCAAGGAATATTCACAATGGAATATCCTAGCAATTGATAGTACACTGCCCCTCCATCTGATCTCAACTAGGTCTCTATCTGAACTGACATGCATGATTTATTTATGAGAGAATACTCAGTTATCTAAATTGTGGTAGTTAGATGCATGCAAGCATTAACTAACTGAACTTACATTAATTCAACAAACTGTTTGAATTAATCTAACTGGACTTCACTCAGTTAACTGAGCCAACTAATTACAACTCATCCTTATCTCTTTAACTGATAGATAAATTCCTCAATAAATGGGATAATTGTTGCATGTCCTCACATAGACTTCATGTTTGATTTTCTACAACTAATTAACTCAAGATGAATTAATTAATTATTTTACAAACAGCTGCTAAGATCAAATTCGAATTTTACTTCACTTTTTAGTTTAGGGACTGACTAAAATAGGAAGGTATCCTAAAATGCTATTTATAGAATGCTATTTTTATCACTTCCATTTTTTCATCCATTGTTCATAAGTTCAACACTGGCTAAAATGTTATTTATAGCAGTGCTATTTTTAGCATTTCTTGTTGCTATTTTCAACAGAACTAGACGTACATGTGAAATATTTCCTATGTAAGTTATGTTGCTTAGTTGTTTTACGGCCATGGCTAGATGTGATCCTTGTCTTTGTAACTAGTTAAGTGGGACAAGTTTATCTTGGACATTATTGGCCTAAGATGATTTATAGATAGTTATTAGGTGAACAAGGCATAATCTACTTGTATCAGGTGCAATTGGTCAAGCTGTTGCAGCTGAAGTAGGAAAACGACACATGAATAGCAGTAGCCAAGGACATGATTGGGTTCCCAAGTTGTGAACAAATGTATGGCTAGGTATTTGTGAGAGCATGGGTGTTAAGGCATGGTAGGGAATGATATGGCATGTTAACATGTGCTAGATAGTGTTAAGGCATGTCAAAAATGCTAAGATGTCACAAGTGCTAAGGAATGCCAAGATGTGTGAGGGTGTGACAATGGATGATAAGGACTATCAAGTCAACAAAAGGGGGGAAAATAATTAAAATACAAGGAAATTAACACATAATAGGGTTAATAAGTCATCAATTTACCTTTTCTAAGAGGGTCATGCTAGACAGACCAACACTAGGTGCAAATATGTGCCAAGTGCCAAGTCATAGGGCATTCTAAGTGCCAAATCTTTCTTTTTTCTTCTCATATACTTTCCAATAATTAATCTCAAATAAATTTAATATTAAACCATGCCAAAACATATGAAGGAATCCCAACACATGCTAGACATGCTAAGACTTTCCAACCGCTAACACGTGCCAAGTGCCAATGTGTGTCAGGGAGTGTTATGCATGCTATGAAGTGGGAGGGAATGTCAAAGAGTGCTAAGGTCATCTTGAGAGTGCCAATGCATGCTAATGAGTGTTAGGGAGTACTAGGAAATCACAAGGGTGCATTAAGATAAAATGCATGGAAGTGAATGAATATGAGTGTGTGTCATGAGTGTCAATGAGTCTTAGCTTTCATTCTAGGTTGGGAGTGACAAGGTATGCTTAAAATTGGTGAGGCACACTAGGCAATATTAGGGCATTTCAAAAAGTGCTAGAGTGTGCTAGGGAGTTGCATGGTATGCTAACATGTGCCAAATAGTGCCAAGGCATGGCAAGACATTCGAGGTGCTAAGGCATGCTAGGATGTGCAGCGTGTTAGGGTATGCCCATGTGTGTCTAGGACTATCAAAGAAATAAAAGGAAGGACTGAGATAAAATGAAAGAAAATGAACATTTAAGATGGTAAATAGGTCATGACATTATATTTTTCAAAAGGGGCATGCTAGGCACACTAATAATAGGTTCCAATACATGCGAAGTGCCAATGTGTGCCAAGTCCTAATGTATGTCAATGCATTCCAACATGTTCTAGGGCATGCCAGGGACTACAGGGCATGCCAACACATGCTAGGAGCATTCTATGTTGTTTTAGGGCATGCCAACATGTGCATGCACATCCTACTCATGAAATTATGTTCTAAGTATAAAGATGGTCCAAGGCATGTGAGGTGCCAAGGAATGTTAGTGTGTGCCAAAACATTTGAAGGTGTGCCACGACTATTGAGGAGTGTTAGGTCTCTCTCATTAATAGAATTGACAAAGCTTGATTATGTATTAAATAATATAGTTCATCCACACTATAGTGGAACTTTATCTTAAGGGAGTTTTCTAGGTAATAAACCTAATAGAGATGAATCATGTGTTCAAACATAGGAAAAATATATTTTCATTACTTGAGGTGAATGATACACACTAATTACTTCTTAACAAATTGGATAAGTCTCACTACTATGGCCTTGGACACATAATGAAAAATAATCTACAACAATGGTATAAAATAATTATCTTTTGACACAGAAATATAGTAACAAGTACGTAACATCATATGAAATGCACTAGAATGATCAACGCTGACGAACATTTTTTTACCCTCATCGAAAGTAACCAAAAATATCATTCGTGAGGGTCAATAAATGATTTCCACTAGAAGTTTCATGAAGGAGAGAATTAGTGATGGGTCTTTAATGACCCTCACCAAAAGTGTCATTCGAAATAGCTTTGGTGAGAAACCTTAAAGGACCATCACTATATACACTTACAACAACGTTTTTTGAAGGATCATCACCATACGTGACAGTGGTGACATACATTAAAGGTCTGTCACAGAAATGACCATCACCAATGACATTTTTTGGTGTACTAATATTTTGGAGATATGCCAAAAGAAAAATAAAAATCTCAATTTGGGTTTTTTGGGAGGAGAAATGAAAAAAAAATTGAAGTGGCTTCGTAATGAACCATATATCAATTAATAGTTTAAAGAAACTTTATGAATTCTATTCCAAGGTTAAAATTATATAATTAATTTCTAAATGAACTAAGGGATTTACAAATAGATTTCTTAATGTTCAATTCAAATTCACATTCCGAAGCACACATAAAAAACTACAAACTTGCTAGTAGTACACTCCTATTTCAATTTTGTTTATTCAACTCTATAATTTAGTGGTTGAGTAAGTGGGTGAACATGTTGAAGGGTGAGAGTTGTAGAACATTTCATAGTCAAGAAAATGAAGATAAAATGTCAAGCTAGGTAGTAACTCCACATAATTCAATTCATGTTATTCCTTTAGGTTGGTCTTTATTATATACATGTGGGAGACTGTTCACTTCATCTCCTGATGACTGTCATATTACTTATTTATTTATTTACATTATATTCACCCAATCCTGATGGTTAGGTGTCAACATTCCCCCCCCCCCCCCCTTAATCAGAAGGGATGTTGGTGAGTCCAAGCATCATTCTAAATCGTTCAAGATTTTCTCTTCCAAGTGCTTTGGTGAAGATGTCGACAATTGTCTCATTAGTGAAATAATGATGGAGATGGATGGTTTTGGGCTCAGCATGATGTAAAATCATATGATATTTGGTATTGATGTGCTTCGTTCGATCATGGAACTTTGGGTTCTTGGACAACTTTATTGTAGAGGTATTGTGAATCATGAGTGGAGTTGATTGTACTTGTTTTACCTTCAAATCTTCAAGAATTTTCCTGAGCCACACAATTTCTTCTATTGTTTCAACTGGTGCCACGTATTCTTCTTCTGTTGTGGAATCTGCTGGAACTAATTATTTGCATGATCTCCAAGAGACAACTCCTGATCTAAGACTCATAGCATATCCTGAAGTAGATACCCCCATTTCTTTGTCTCCATCGAATTCTGAATCAGAGTATCCAATCCAATTGAAGTCACCCACCTGTGTATACTTGATTCCAAAGTATTGAGTTCCCTTCAAGTACCTTAGAACTCTTTTTGCAGCAAACTAATGTCCCTCACAAGGCTTTTGCATAAACCTAGAGAGGATTCCAACAGCAAACGAAATGTCTGGTCTGGTAGTAGTTAGGTAGTTGAGACTTCCTATAAGTTGTCTATACTTTGTTGCATCCTCAAATTATTTTCCTTGAATAGATGTGAGCTTTAAGTTTTGTTCCATTGGAGTAGTAAGGGGATTGCATTTTTTCATGCCAAACTTGTTCAACAGATCTCCAATGTATTTCTTTTCAGAAAGAAATATGGACTTCGGATGTTGGGTTACTTCAATACCAGGATAGTAATGAACATAGCCCAAATCAGTCGTTTCAAAACTTCTCCCAAATTCCTTCTTTATGGATGCAATGTAGCTTTCATTGTTCCCTGTCATCAAAATATCATCTACATATACCACAAGGTATACAACTATTTTTCCAACTTTCCTGAGAAATAAAGTTGCATCATCAAGATCATAATGTTTGAAATTGAGTTTCAGAAGATGCTTAATTAGTTTTTCATACCAAGCTCACAGTGCTTGTTTGAGGCTATACAAGGACATCACAAGTTTGCATACTTTATGTTCATGTCCTTTCACAACAAAACCTTCAAGCTGGGACTTAAAAACATTCTCTTTTAGACCTCCATTCAAGAAAGCAGGTTTTACATCCATTTGATGGAATTTCCAACCGTTCTGAGATGCTAAGGCAAAGAGTGTCCAGATGGTAGCCCATTTTGTTGTGGGGGAAAAGTATCCTCATAATCGACCCCTTCCTTCTATGCAAAACCTTTTGCCACAAGCCTAGCTTTGTGCTTGTCAAGTCAACCATCAGCTATATACTTCTTCTTGTATAACCACTTGTAGCCAATTGGTTTGGTTCCTAATGGAGGATCAACTAGCTTCCAAGTGCTATTCCTTATCAGGGCATCATACTCCTTTTGCGTTGCTTCTTTCCATTCATCATGAGAAGCAGCTTCTTTGAAGGAAGTTGGTTCAAAATCTGTAGACAAGTTCAATTCACAATCATAAGAAACATCCATATCAACAGGTGAATTAGAGTCATCTACATCACCTCCATTTTGCTGGTTTGAATTTCTAGTTCCTGTCCTTCCAACCTCATCAGGATGAACACTTTCAAGTGTCTTTGTCAGCCACATAGGGGGACCTTTCTCAGATGGTCCAGGTTGCTCCGTTGATTGAGTTGGGACTAAATCAAGGTTGAGTCTCCCAATTCTGTCAATCACATCACTTAAAGCATCATCCATTGTTGGAGTTTCATGCAGGGGAGAGTGTTCTTTAGAAGAAGATTCCACATGTTGATCTTGTATAGGAATCCCCCCTTCAAAGTGTGGAATCTGATTATCAAATTCTTGAAATGATTTTGATTTTGTGAATCAATCCAAGTGATCAAGTTGCCACTCAATAACATTGTCAGTTTTGGATGATTCAAGAAAAAATACATCTCTACATACAACAAACTTTTTATTTACTTCATCATAGAGACGATATGCTTTGGAGGTGTTTGTATACCCTAGGAAGATACACTTACGACTTCTAGCACCAAGTTTGTTTCTATGTACCTTTTGTATGAAGGCATAATAGGTGGAACCAAAGACCCTGAGATGCTTTACTGAAGGAACATGTCCATACAACATTTCATATGGAGTCTTGTTTCTAATAGCATTAGATGGAAATCTATTTTTTATATATGCAGCACATAGAACAATCATCCCAAAACATTATCTTTACATTTTTGAAGAAGAGCATGGATCGTACCATATTTAAGATTGTCCTATTTGTTCTTTCAGCTACACCATTCTGTTGGGGATTATAAGGCACAATTGTTTGATGTTTGATCCCATGTTGGCGAAGATAGTTTTCAAATTCATTTGATGTGTATTCTTTTCTATTATCAGTGTGAATAGACCCAATATGAGATTGTGCATCATTTTCAATCCATTTATGAAAATTATTCAATGTTTGAAAAGCATTGGATGCGTTCTTCAATAAATAAATCCAACACATTCTGGTGTAGTCATCAATAAATGTCATCATATATTTATTTCCATTTGTAGAAGGAACATGCATTGGACCACATAAATCTGAATGAATGAGTTCAAGCTTTCTATGTTCTCTCGAATGTGAATCATGAAAAGGCTATTTGCTATGCTTTCCTAGAATGCAAGCATCACATTGCTTAAGATTCCTAGGAATTATAGGCAAACCAGCAACACCATTTTTCTTCAACAAGTGGAGGCTATCATAGTTCAAATGTCAAAATCTAGCATTCCATAATAAACTTGATGGAAGTGTACCTTCTTCATGATGAGAATTGTATGAGAAAGGTTCTGCACGAGCAGAGGTTCCTTGTAGCTTGAGAAGCCTTTCTTCTTCTATTCCCCTCATGACAAGTGAGTGGTCAGATGCTTTTCTTACCTCAAGTTTTCCATCAAATATATGAATGGAGTGACCTTGCTGGCGAATGTGGACCAAAGACAACAAGTTTCTCTTGAGCTGTGGGAGATATAGAACATGGTGCAGAAGAAAGTCTAGAAGACCAGGCAATTTAGGCCTGATTATGCCAAGCCTTGATGGCTTGATTTTTGATTGGTCTACAAAGTATACTGCTCCATCAACATTGTTAGTAAATTCTTAAAAAAATCTTTTCTATGAGTCATGTGGCAAGTTGCTCCTGAGTCAAGAAACCAATCATTTTTCCAAGAAGCAAGTGAAGCATTAAATAAAATCTTCATTTACTCCAATATGATATTGTGCCACAACACAGTGAGCGATTCAGGTGCTTTACCTTTGTTTGTATCATCAATTTTACCTTTATGTTGGTTTCTTTGCTGCTCAATTTTGTTCCATGGTAACTTTCATGTAGAGGCATTATTTGATCCATTTATTTTGCAGCCTATGCAGTGAAAATCTGCCTTTTCTCCTTGAGAGTGTCTACACCCCTGCCTCTGAAATATCTTCCTCTTCCTCTTCGACCACCTCTTCCTCTTGAAGAATATTTAGCAAGACTCTTTTCTTTATGAGAAAGGCACACAACCTCTTTAGAAGATATGAGGGCTATCTTATTTCCAAAAGCTTTCTCTCTTTCAGCGAACTCTTGTTTTCCCAAATAACGAGCTCTTTGTCTGATGTAAGCTATTCTGGCTCTATGTATCCATCTCTAGTACACATTCCTTTCCACAAGTCATTGAAAATGAGCGTGTTTTATCATCCGGGACCACTCACGATAGTTCTCTTTGTGAGTGAGAACTATTCCCACAATAGATATGATTGAATGCATACTGTAACAAAAACTTTTGCTGCAATAATTTTTTTTTTTTTTTACTCCTAATGGGAAAAAATATATTTTTGATATGACTGGACAAAAAATTCAAAAGTCAATACGCAAGACTGTAAATACACAAAACTATAGAGTGATTTTAACTGGACAACGCTCTGAATTGGACAGTGTGCATACAAAAAATTTATAGCGCATTCAATAAAGGTATATACAACACTCCAATAGTGTCTCTTAGCTACCACCGTGGGCCTGGATTAGCACAACACTTTACCAATACACCATCGTGGGCTTGAATCAGCACAGAACTTTACCAATACACCACTGTGGGCTCCAATCAACACATCACTTTAGCAATACACCACCGTGGGCTCAAATCAGCGCATAACTTTACCAATACACCACCATGGGAAGACACGTATCCCAATAGCCACACCATTAACCACTTTACATGTTCAGAGGTTCATTCAATGGAGGAAATATGGAAGACGCAATTCATGAGATGGAGACAGCGTAGTAAAAATAACATACCATAGACAGCTCACTAATTTCATATATAGTGTTAACTTACAATGTTAACTTACAGCTTAACTAATGCCATAGACAGTGTATGCAACTGCCACTGCAAATGTGGAGGTCTTCATTGCCATTATCGTTATAGGTTATGAAACTGGAGAGAATCAATCAAAAGCTGAATCACGACGCTAGGCGAAGCAGTCAAATCCAAGCTGCTAATCTCCAATAACCTCTAGGACACAAACGCCTTAAATGGTGAAACTTTAGTTGAATCGTTCAAATAATGGCGTAGAGCTCCTAGAAAAGCGTGCCTATGCCACAACTGGTTCGCCAGGAGACAACAGATGAAGAGAGTGGGAAGATTCACTAGCGTTAACTTACAGAGAGCATCATTCGAGCAGCAAAGAGACTCTCTAATATCAAGATAGTAAAAATACCACTAAATATCTAGCAATTCTAGCTAGACAATCAAGAAGAACCATTAGAGGGTAGACTGATATATGCGTAGAAGATGGTAGAAAATGATTATGGAAAAAGCCATGTAGGGAATGCAGTGTTTAGATAGAGGCAGTGACCGTGGAGGGGACAGAGAGCACAACAGTGGACAGGCTGCAAGAAACTATCAGAAGGGAGTTACAAGACTATGCCAAAAATAGAGCTGGCTCTGATACCATGTCAGCCTAGGTAGTAACTCCACAAAATTCAATTCATGTTATTCCTTTAGGTTGGTCTTTATTATATACATGAGCGAGACTATTCACTTCATCTCCCGATGACTGTTCATATTACTTATTTATTTATTTACATTATATTCACCCAATCCTAATGATTAGGTGTCAACATAAAAAGCGTATTTATGATCCCCAAAATCTAGTGAAGTCATGGATGCCTGATTCAGACCACTATGACCCTTCATACACCGTTCCAAATTCTAAACACAGAGAATATTTCTGGTAATATGTATTGTTATGCATTATCCTTAGCTAGAATCGATCTTGAAGTGTACGTCCTGCATAGTCAATGTAAATCAGGGAGGATGAGGTAGGATTTATATACACAAAATGGAGTTAAATCATAAAATCTGCTAAATCATTACCTACAATTATTTTTGTTCCCCCGTTGGTGCTCCTATGACTACAATTCAGTTCCTGGTGCACATGTACATTTCCTTCTAAATGAACAGAATATTTCTATACTCTTATTCTCTGTTTTGGAGAAAAGGTTCCAAAATGATTTGTTCATTATGCAAGAGAGTGTAAATCCTAGTACACCTTCTAAAACTGGTTAGAATATAGTTCTTGTTTCCTAAAGAGTAAGGATACACCTTTCCTTTGCACCATTAATGGTATAAGATCATCTTCACAATTGGATTTTGCAGCTGATAGCAAGTAAATTACCTAGTGATCATTATGTAAGAGATGGTACTAAATATTAGAATAGGTTGAGGTGGACAAGGAAGAGGTTGTTGACATGTGGGTAATGTGGAACTATTGGAAGAGGTAAGACTTCTATGGGAAAGGATGGAGGATATTGAAGTAGCCATAAGGTGAGATCCTGAAGTTAGGGATCCTATAGAACGAGAAGAGGAATCATATGAAGAATAAGCCTAGAGAGGTAGAAGAAACTATAGAATTGGGTGTTCTTAAGTCCATTTTAAGTTTTATTTCAAGACCAAAAGTTGAGATTTCAACATATGGAGGGAGTCTACGACCAGAGTAGTTGATCAATTGGATAACCACACTAGAAAGTTATTTGATTTCAAAGAGGTAAGTGAGGGAAAGAAAGTGAAACTTGATGTGTCAAATATGAGACAACACACAATATTATGCAGAATGGTGCTGAAGTTAAAAAATATTTTTCTACCAAAATATTATGAGTTGATGTTATTTGGAAAAATGAAAATTTTGACACCAAAACTAATGGAATTAGAGAGTGCACAAATGAATTCTACAAGGTAAACATTAGGGCATGTTATATAAAAGAAATGCATGAGAGAGTTTCCATATATGTGAATGGGATCGGGTTTAACATACAAGATGGAAAACGTTTGTTATAATTAATGTCTATAGAGGATGTGTATTAGGCTACATTAAAGGCCGAGGAACAATTGGAAAGAAAGAGGTAAGACAATGGTAGAGGTATGTGAATATGAAGATGAAAATATAAAGAGATCAAGCAAGCTGAAACTGGCAATTCTGGACAACAAGAAAAAGCAAATATATCTACTGATTCTAGGGGAAGAGGACCTTCATCAAGAGGAAGAGGTAGAGGTAGAGATAATAAATTTAAATGTTACATATGTGGCAAGCTAGGCCATTAGTCTTAGAACTATTTGGAAAATTCTACAAAAGGAAGAAAGTACAAGTTTTTCAAGATGGAAAATGAAACTAAAGAAGACGAGTGAAAGGCTGAAGTCCCAAAAACCAGAGAAGGCCTATTGACTAAAAGATTCTTGTTGCATCCAGGTAAATATGTGTGTGAGATACCTCAAATAAGGAATCTATTCCATACAATATGTAAGGTGAAAGGTAAGTGTTGTAAATTAATTATTTATAACAGAAACTTTGATAATTTAGTATTTATAGAAATGGTAGACAAGTTAGGGTTTGAAACGATGCAACGTGCTAGCCTATACAAATTTTCTTGGTTATGGAAAGATCAACAATTATTGGTAAATGAACATTTCAAAGTTGAATTTTAGATTGGAGGATATAATTACCAAGTGCTATGCGACATTGGCCCATGGATGTTTTTCATGTGCTGCTTGGAAGACCTTGGCAATACGATTTAAATGTAATTTGCGATGGAAAGAAGAACACCTATACATTTGAGAAAGATGGAAAGAAGCAGGGAAACTATTAGTGGCTAATATTCACAAGTAGGCTATTTTTTCAATGCTTTTTCCAAATAAAAGATTCGCTAATTTCCTTTTGTATAAAAATTATTAGCCCAAATTTGATAGTATAAAATTGCTTTACCTTAAAAATTGCCAAAAATTTATATAGATACTACATAAAATTACTATAAATTTGAATACTTTTACTAAAATAATCCCAAAGATCTTAGAGATTGCATATTGTGGACTGGTTTGATTTGCCAATGTTTCTAAACTTTAAAATAAATTTCCATCCTCAAAATTTTCCCTGGCAAGAAGAACACCCTCATTCCATTAAAGGAAGAACAAGCTGAAATATATAACACTCCCAAGGTGTTACTAGTTAGTCGAAAGGAATTCTTGCTTTAGATCTAAGAAGAAGAGGTACAATTCAATGTGACTGCAAAACAAAGAGGTATTTTGACAAACAGAAGGTTAATTTATTTGCAAATTGAAGTTTAGAATTTATGGAACGAATATGTTGATATTGTAGTAGATCACTTACCAAATGAGTTTCCACCCATTTGAAGCATACGCCATCATATAAATGTGACTTTAAGAGGAAGCTTTCTAAACAATGCACCTTATAGAATGACACCAACAAAGAATGAAGAAATAAAAGACAAGTTGAACAATTATTGGAAAAAGTATTGATTAGGGAGAGTTTGAGCCCATGCGATATGCCTAAAATTTTTGAGCCCAGAGAACGGTGGAGAATGGAGAATGTGCACTGACTCGAGAGCCATAAATAAGATTACTATGAAGTATCTATTTCCTTTTCTAGATATTGATGGTTTGATGGATTTTATAAGTGGTGCTAAATAATTTTCAAAGATTGATTTAGAAAGAAGATATAACCATATTAGAATAAGGGAAGGGGATGAATGGAAAAATTACTTTAAAACTAATGAAGGATTATCGGAATGGTTGGTCATGCCTTTTCGTTTGACTAATGCATTTAGTACACTCATAAGACTTATGAATGATGTCCTTAAATAGTTCATAGCAAAGTTTGTAATTGTATATCTTGATGGTATCCTGGTGTTCAGTAAAACAAGAGAGGAATATTTGATTTACTTAAACTTGGTACTGAAGAATTTGCATCAAGAAAATATTTTGATAAACATGAAAAAGTGTTATTTTATGAAAATAGAAATAACATTATTTTGGCTTTGTAATTTATCATGAATGTCTCAGAATGGATCCAAAGAAAGTAAAAACCATGAAAGAGTGGTAGTCTCTAAGAAATATTGTCTAAGTCAAGAGTTTCCATGGGTTAGAAATCTTATAAAGGAATTTTATCAGATATTTTAGTGGAATATGTGCTCCAATAGTTGACACTATCCAGAAGGAAAATCAACCTTTTACGTGGACAAAAACAACTGAATTTTTTTATATTTTTTGAAGAAGAAGATCACTATGAAGCCTATATTATCTCTTCCTAATTTTAATAAGGTGTTTCAGGTTAGGCATGATGCTAGTGACAATGAAATAGGGTTTGATCCTCGCAAATATGAGAAACTAATGGCATACTTCAAAGAAAATTTGAGTGAAGCTCACAACTAATATACTAACAAGGAGTTCTATGTAATCATCCAAGATGTGAAGAAATAGAGGCATTATATTATTCCTAAGTAATTAGCCTTATATTCTAACAATCATGCCTTCCAAATCATATGTCTGCATATGTAGGCTTCAAGTAGTATTTGATATCAACACATTGACCACAAAATCTTCCTAAGGAATTAACAATTGCTATCAATGATGCAGGATTCCATTTATTCAAGGGAAGTTTGGGGAGTCTTACCCCAAATAAAAGAAGTATATATGGATGTTGAAAGAGTGTCAAAAGGGGGATATAATGGTTGTAAATAAAGCCTTTCATTGCCCCAAAACCATGGACTAGAATACAAATGATCATATGATCGTTGGGTCTATCAAACAATGCAACAAAGACTCCTCTATCCAGTGGATAAATATTCAATTCATCTGAAATTAAGGGCTTCCAATGCTCAAAATTCCAAAAGTGAATATCAACGATCCGCGACCAGAGTCCATTGAATTAGTAAACCAAACCAGCCTCTGAGAATATTTTTTCCTCACTTAGAGCTTCATCCACCAAAGGTATCTCATTCGATGGGGCTTCCTGGATAGACAACCGAGAGAAGGAGAAAACATAGACACATTTCACAACATCACAAAAGGAAAGGGGATTACCCATCATGTCATTACAAGAACCAACACTTGTTTCCTCCATCATTGAAGAAGGAGGAGGGGGCAGATTCAAAGAGGATACAACACCCTTTAAATCAAAGGAATCGACACCCGAGGGCTAGTGCAGGAGAACTCCCAAGGAGAAAGAATGTGTCACCTCTTTGATAGAATATTTAGAACCAGGCATTAAGGGAGCCATAAAGAGTGACAAACCATCCACATGGGGTGAAACAAAGGAGGAAAAATTCCTTGCAGTTGATAGCACTTGAGAATTTAAACCTGAAACAACTATAAAAGGAATCCAAACTACGTTCCATGAGGAAACCTCCATTAGGAAGGCTTAGTAGGATGAGAGAAGGAAGGGAAAATAACTAGAGTCGAGACCTAACCGCTACAACAACACATCCATGCACAAGAGCCATTTATGTTAACCTTTAATCACTCTTAATTGAACTAACACTGACCAATATAAATTATCATTTATTATGGAAATTTTATCATAACGTAATTTTTAATCTCAATGAGAGACACTACTTCATCATATCTAAAATCATCTAAAATCTAATAACACCTACACTACTGGTTGGAACATTAAATATAACAACAAGGTGGATATTAGCCATGTAACATGATGTGCATAAAGCCTCCCGAATTGAACTAACTCTTATTGCACCGAAAGGTGCTCTATAACCCACTATAGGATAGATCTTCCCAACATAGGGTAGATGTATAGGTGTAATATAAGCATGTAAACAATTCTAAATGTTGGATTAATTTAAAAAGAAATGTAATAGGGGATTACTCCAAACATCTAAATGTTGGCTCAATTAATAATAAAAAGCTAAAGTAATAAAAATAATAAAATTCAATTTGTTATATTTTGATTTTGTTATTAACTTTGGAATAAGTTTTGTTACAGTACCGTCGGCCAATAACATGGCTTAAAATTCAATTTGTTATATTTTGATTTTGTAATTAACTTGTGAATAAGCTTTGTTACAATACCATGGCTTGTCAATACCACAATCCCAAAAATCAAAGTTTATTTCACAACCAAAATATTTTATAACAATATGACAAGATTCTTAGCCATATATATTCACCCCCACCTTACAATGGATATTATTAAGTTGTAAAAAATTGGCTTTGTTACAATACCATGGCTTATCAATACCACATGCCAAAAAAATTATAATTTATTTCATAATCAAAGTATTTTATAATAATATGAAAATATCCGTAACCATGATATTCATCCCCACTTTACGATGAATATTATTAACTTGTAAATAAGCTTTGTTAGAATACCATGAGCTAATTCCATGGCTTATGAATACCACATGCCCAAAAAAACATAACTTATTTCGGATTCTTAATCATGGATATTCATCCCCACTTTGTCAAAAATATTATGAACTTGTTAATAGACTTTGTTACAATAGCATGGGCTACTACCATGGCTTATTAATACCACATGATCTATTTCACAATAAAATATTTTATAGCAATATGACAAGATTCTTAACTATCTATATTCACCCCCAATTTACCATGGATATTATCAACTTGTAAATAGGCTTTGTTACTATACCATGGGTCAATACCATGCCTTATCAATACCACATGCCCAAAAACCATAACTTATTTCACAATCAAGTTTTTATTATTATACTGGTTTATTTTTATAACATTTTTTTAATTGAAGCTAATAGGAAAACAGTTATAATTAGTTTTGAGATATATATAAACCCTCTATCCTCAGGACTTCTAAAAATATTCCCATAGAAATTAAATTAAATTTTTAATAAAATAGAAAATGAGAATACTTTTATATTTAAAGATGTGAAATTTATATAATACAAATATTAGTAATAACCAACATAGATCCATATTAACTAAGGCTCCAAGGGATGACAAATATAATACAAATATTAGTAATAACCAACATAGATCCATCTTAACTAAGGCTCCAAGGGATGACAACAAGTAAAGTGAAGGGAAGAGAATGGGAGGGAGAGATAGGTAGGGAGATAGTGAAAAAGTTGGAGGGTAAAGGGACAGAGAGAGAAATTGGGGTGATACAAATAGAGGAAGGTGGGAGAGAAAGGAAGGAAGAGAGAAAGTAGGGGAGGGAGAAGAAGAGTGCAGAGGTATGGGGGTGTGGAGAGATGGAGCTGGAGGGGGAGAAAGAGGGAGAAAATAACAAAGACATAGGGAGATAGAGGTGGAGAGAGAGAGGGAGTGGGAGGTGAGAGAGAGGAAGGAAGAGAGAAAGTAGGGGAGAGATAGAAGAAGAGAGCAGGGGGAGAGATGGAGTTGGATGGGGAGAGAGAGTGAGGAAATAACAAAGACATAGTAAGATAGAGGAGGAGAGGAAGAAGGAGTGACAAGGGAGAGATGGAGAGAGAGAGAGAGAGGAGAGGATGGAAGTGTGAGAAGAGGTGGGGAGAGAGATAGGGAGAGAACGGCAAGAGAGAGACAGAGGCACATACACACACACACACACACACACACACACACAGAGAGAGAGAGAGAGAGAGAGAGAGAGAGGGAGGGGGAGAGAAAGGGAGAGAGAGAGGACTCTAGAGAGAGAATGAGAGAGATGGAGTTGGAGGGGGAAAGAGAGGGAAGGAATAAGAAAGGCATAGAAGGAGAAAGGTAGAGAGAGAGGGAGTGAGAAGGGAGCAATGAAGAGAGAGTGAGGGAGAGAGGAGCACTGGAGGGAAGAGAGACATGCAAATAAGAAGAAAGAGGGAGAGATAGATAGATATGGAGAGAGAGTGTGTATATTTGAGCGATGAGATATAGAGAGATAATAAGAAAGAGACATATAGATACAAATATAGATATTATATAGTATTATATAACGAGGCTAGATCCATCTTAACTAGGATCTATAAAGAGTTGAGAGAGATCGAATCTCCTGAGGTGCAAATCTTTTGTCAAATTTAACACTTAATGCATCCGAGTTAAAATAGATATAAATTGGTCAATATAAATTATCATTTATTATACCATTTTTCGATAACATAATTTTTAACGTCAATAAACATTTTCCAACACTTCATCATATTTGAAATCATTTAAAATCCAATAACACGTATAGTACTAGCCAAAATATTAAAGATTGAGCAACAAGGTGGATATTAGCCACATGACATGAACTTTATAATTCCACCCGTACAATTTTCAACAAACCAAAAATCTTCCATGCTAGTATCTTATAAGTTCATGTCATGAATAGAGATGACAAACTAAAATTAAGTAACACATGGAAACCCTTATTAAATAAAATAAAAAAGAAATAAACACAGATTCACAAACATTCATTAAAAAAAAATAATATAATAATAACAATAATAATAATACTAATATAATAAACTAAGATTAAGTTATTTAATTGATTAAATAAATTAAATGTACCTATCGTAAGCTAGCACCCTATTAACTCTCCTTTTAGAAAATTTCAATAAGTTGACACTAAAAGAAAATAAATAAAATAAAATAAAAATCTTCTACTTTAAAATATATACATTCCTAGTAAAAACAATTGGATATGAACGAAGACAATTTACATATACTTAATATAGGTTCCAAATAATAATAATATAATAATAATAACATATAATAAATAATAAAATTAAAGATTAAAAATAAGTATAAAGAATCCTTTACTTTAAAATTTATTACGTTCTAGTTAAAAACATTTAATATATAAGAGGAGACTAAAATATATAACTAGGATTGTTAAAAATAAATTAAATAATAAAAATAAAATAATAATAATAATTAATAGTTACAAATAGATTAAATAATTACTAATCAGTTAATTTGTAAGTCAACAATTAAAATAAGACATCAAAAAAATTTTAAAAATTCAATTAACTATTAATAAGCTCCATAATTTCGCACTTTCTTCTAAAAATACAAATCCCATTGCCTTGATGATGGACTCACTAAGCTAGTCCGAAACGTTGGTTTCATAACTGTTCACAAGTTTTTCCACAAAAATAAAAATTCTAGCAACCTGTATGGACTCTCTCTTTAACACCATTAAGTCCCACCATGGAAAGGATATAATGAACAATGCTCTAAATTTTGAGAATATGAGAATTTTGAGAGCTAGAAATCTTTCAAATCTCATATTTCTAAAACAATGTAGAGATGAAAACCTCACTCCAAATTTCGCCAAATGCAACCATCCCCTTAAATGTGGTCGGAACATTTATGTCTTCAATAATCTTAGTAAAACCCTCATCAAACATGAAATCAAATTCACCAGATCTCGATTGATTAAAATCTCTGAAAAGCTTCTCAGCTTACATCTCCAGCTAGCATCAGCTCTTCGCTTTGATCTCTGGCAGATCTTAGATGCCTTCTCCTTCGCCAAGGCTGAAAGGATTCTTGATTATACCTTCGCAAAGAAAACCAAAAAACTTAAAACCCTTAGAAAAATTGTCTTTAACAATAACGCCAAAGATATACTGATAAATCGTTCTACAACTCAAACGCAGAAAAAAGGCCATAAATTCGACTACACAGACAATCACAACACTCGCAACGCACATTGCAATGCCACCATCACACATTTGGACAGCCTGAAAGAGCAAGATACAACCAATATCGTAGAAGTCATGCAGCCAGATACTCCAATCATACAAGGCACTCTCTCCAGCAATACGCAGAAAGAAAGTGATAAATATGATTACTCGGGCCAACACAGTGCTCCCATCATGCAATGTGGTGCCACCATCACACATTGGGACAACTTGACAGTGCAGGTTACAACCAATATCGCAGAAGTCACGCAACTAGACCGTATAACAGTTCAGATTAAATCTAAACAAGGTGCTCTCTCCAGCAATACGCAAAAAGCAAGTAATGAATTGGATTACATGGGCCAACATAGTTCTCCCATCACACATTGTAGTGCTACCAGCAAGCATCTGGAAAGCTTGACAACGCAGGTTGTAACCAATAGCACAAAAGATACACTCATTATGCTATGGAACAACTAGACAGCATAGGGGGAAACTAATATGGCAGAAGATACTCTTAACACGCAGAGAGAAAGCATCGATGATATGGTCCAACACCGTGCTCCCATTAAACAATGTGCTTTCTCCAAAAGTTCGTCCCACACTCAGGTTATTTATACACAGATAAATGGCAATGATTACGGCCCTCCTGCTCAACACCATGCCAACATCACAACGCAGGTTGAAACTAACCATTCATCTCATAATCCTATTCCTTGCAACCTTTCTGAGCAAGAAAAGTCTAGCGACAACAACTCAAGACACTCAACGGTAATCAACCTCTCCAATCTGACATTAGATAATAACCTGAAATCGCTGCTAGAAAAAGGCCTAAATTTTCTTTATCTCTAGCCAAAATGTTGCAGAAGAAATAAGATAGGATGTTGCCAGAATTCTCAGAAATGCCAGACCTCCTCCTAGTAACATCTCCAAAGAAGAATCCATAGCTTTAAAAAACATCAAGAAAAACAAGGACATCATAATCTTAAAAGCAGACAAGGGAAATGCCACGGTTATTATGGATAGGACAGATTATGATAATAAGATGGAAGAACACCTTAACAAAAGTGGCTGCTATAGAATTCTTAACAAGGACCCTAGCAACAAAATCCTTCCGCTAATTAGTAACAAAATAAAAAACTCCTCTCTTGACTCTACTATTAAGAATAGGTTAATACCCAATAATGCCATCATCCCTAGAATATATCGGGTTCCCAAAATCCATAAATCTGGAATTCCATTGAGACCCATTGTGAACACTATAGGTTCACCCACTTACTGGTTAGCAAAATATCTTGCTAACAAACTTAGACCTTTATCTGGTAACACTCCCTCTTACATCAAAGATTCTGCTTCCTTCATAGAATGGATTAAAAACCTAGAGATTAGTGACAATGATCTCCTGGTTAGCTTTGACGTAGTGTCTCTCTACACTATGATTCTAATAGATAAAGCCATTGAAGTATTGAAGAAAATCAGAGACAATGAAACTGTGGAACTAATAGG
Source organism: Pinus taeda (assembly GCA_000404065.3). Taxonomy (NCBI): domain Eukaryota; kingdom Viridiplantae; phylum Streptophyta; class Pinopsida; order Pinales; family Pinaceae; genus Pinus; species Pinus taeda. The sequence goes on along the minus strand of APFE030497756.1, from coordinate 40,410 downwards.
CATTTTCCTTAAATATTCATACTTCAGCTTCAAAGGTAAAATCTATGAGCAAACTCATGGAGTTGCCATGGGTTCTCCTTTATCACCTTTGATTGCTGACTTATACATGGAACATTTTGGACGAATGGCCCTTAAATCTTTCCCCTTTACCACTGATGAATGGAAACGATATGTAAATGACATTTTCACTAAATGGAGCCATGGTCTAGATAAACTTAATGAATTTTTATCGCACATAAACAGCCTCTCTGAACACATTAAATTCACTATTGAGATCGAAAAAGACAACCAACTCCCCTTCCTAGATGTCCTCCTTACCAAGAAGAAAGACAAACTAAGCCACCGGGTCTTTAGGAAACAAACTCACACTGACAAATATCTTCACTCAAATTCCCACCACCATCCGAAGCAAAAAGTCGGTGTAATCAAAACCCTAGCTACCAGAGCTTTTAGAATCTCTGACCCTGAACATTTAGAAGAAGAACTTAACCACCTCTACAAGGTCTTTATAAACAATGGCTATCAGAAAAACATTATCCAAAAGATTATTAAAGAATCCACAACCAATACCCAAAAAAGAAAAACTCTTCAAAACCCTAGAATCTCCTTACCCTATATAAAAAGAACCACAGACAAAATTGCTAGAATTCTCACCAAGCATAACATAATGGTTACCTTCACACCCCCTAACACCATTAAAAACATGCTAGATTCTGCTAAAGACCTAATAGACCCAAAAAATCACAAAGGAGTATACTCGGTTCCCTACTCATGTGGCAAAGTATACATAGGGGAAATAGGGAGATCCTTTGGCATAAGGTTAAAAGAACACATTAGTGATATTACAAGAAACAAGTCGGAAAAATCAGGTTTGGCAGAGCATACATGTTTTTCCTCACACTATATTTGCATGGAACAAGTAAAATTAATTCACAAGGAAGACCATTATTTACAAAGAAAGGTGAAAGAGACAATTGAAATAGAAAAATCCTCCAACAACATGAATAGAGACGACGGACTAAAATTGAGTAACACATAGAAAACCTTATTAAATAAAATAAAAAAACAATAAACACAGATTTACAAACATTCATTAAATAATAATAATAATAGATAAATATAATTAATTAATTAATTAATACATAAATAAATATAACCTATCATAACTAGCACCCTATCTAATTCTCCTTTAGGT
>APFE030497756.1:2573-35967 GCA_000404065.3 Pinus taeda | reverse complement strand
GAGTTAATTAGTTAGAGGACAATTAAAAGAAGATAGAAAAAAAAAAATCAATTAACTATTAATAAGCTCCATAATTTCGAGCTCTCTTCTCAAAATACAAATCCCATTGCCCTGATGATGGACTCACTCAACTATTCTGAAACTTGATGATGGACTCACTAAACCATTCCAAAACATTGGTTTCAAAACTGTTCACAGTTTTTTCCAAAAAAATAAAAATAATATCTTATAAGTTTCCTACATAGACATCCTCCCGAACAGTTTTTTCCAAAAAAATAAAAATAATATCTTATAAGTTTCCTACATAGACATCCTCCTCCACTGAATGCATTAGATATATGTTTTAATCGTTCGCTGACTCATTTGATATAGCCATTCATTAGGTCTTCAGCGGGACCTACTTCAAGCGTCTCTCCTTGGTCATCGCTCTCTTCAATTGATCCAGTGTTCAGTTCTGGAACTTCAGCGAGGCCTTCCTTCTTAGCGGATGATTCCACCGCTCTTCTTTGATCAATGCGGTTGGCCAACTGTGTATCCATTTTGTTAAAACAGAATTCGCCCGCTAAGCGGGATTTCTTTAATGGCTCGAAACTTCTAAGAGGTGAACCTCTGGGGTTTATGAAATAAAACGCTCTATATGTTGAAAATTGATGCTAGGGTTATTGTACTGACGTCCACATAATGAAAATTTGAATTTAGATGAGAAGCGTGATGACCGTCTTTTCAAATGGGAGAGTACCCACTTTTAAGCTGGGGTTGCACTCTTTTGCGGTGGGGCAGCACTGACTCAGAGATCCACGGGCCGCTAGAATTTCATGCCGAGCTAAAGAAAAATGTCTTTATGATATCGTACGATATGCCTCAATATATGGAAGATAAGACAAGGCCATGAAAATTTTATTGCTTCGCTTTTTATCGACATAATCTCAGCTCATTTTCATGGCTTCATCCTCGGCCATGAAAATGGAACTGCTCATAAAGTTTTCGACTTTTTGGGTCTGATACTGTGGAAAGAAGACAATCATTTTGTCCGATTCATTGAGATTCATATACCAACATTACATGAAACTTGAGTTTAAATGGCAAACACCTTTTCGTAATTCCATGGAAAATAGTGACGACCTCATAAAACTTTTCTCTTTTTGAGTGTCAGAGTGGGGTAATCGGAGATTGATGTACTAACAAAAGCAATTTGGGATCTTAATGGAAAACAACAGCTTTTCAAAATAGAAAGCAAGTACGTTTATGGTGGGGTTCAGGAATGGAATTTGACTACTAAATTTGTTGGTCACATGTTGATTTTTCAGTTAAATATAGTTAAAAAATAAAACAAAATCAGAAAAATAAAAAATTGTTGCAAAACGATGGAGTTTATGGTGGGGTTTTGTTGAGATTTTGCTGTTTGAGTCAAATAGGCAAAAATCTCTGAAGGATGACAACAATAGGGAATCAGTTCCTAGATTAGCTCCAGGTTGTTGGGGGGGAGTTAATGCCTCCTATATTTGATGTGAGGGAGTTATGAGGTTGTTAGATTCTCTATTCTATTTAATAGGCAACCATTCGGATGGTTTGCTAAGAGAGTTTGAGAGGATTTCTTGATGTAATCTCCAATTTATTTAATATATTCATGATGCCTATGTTTGGTGGATGTAGCCCAGATTGGTTGGGTGAACCACGTTAAATATTGTGTTTATGTGCTTGACTGCTGTGTTAATTCTTCTGTGTGTTTATTTATTGCTGAGCACCTGATCCAACAAAGCAATTTGGGATCTTAATGGAAAACAACAACTTTTCAAAATAGAAAGCAAGTACGTTTATGGTGGGGTTCAGGAATGGAATTTGAGTACTAAATTTGTTGGTCACATGTTGATTTTTCAGTTAAATATAGTTAAAAAATAAAACAAAATCAGAAAAATAAAAAATTGTTGCAAAACGATGGAGTTTATGGTGGGGTTCACGAATAGAATTTGAGGAGTAAATTTGTTTTTCACATGTTGATTTGTCAGCTAAATATAATTAAAAAATAAAAAATAAAAAAATATTTAAATTTTTTTTTGTTAAAATTGTGAAATAAATCAGAATACTGTGAAAACCAAAGTAATTCTGTTTTGAAATTCCAAAATAATTATGTTTTGAAAATCCAACCGTAGTGGGACTCTCCTTTACTAAAAGAACTGGAAACGATCCTCAGAATTTTATCTGTATCGGTGTGGTCAATCAGATACATACAATTGTGTGATGTATTCTTAACTTTAGAGGTAGATGTTGTTAAATCTGATTTTCTTGAAATGATAGATTATTATAAATAGTTGTAATTATCTCGTTAAATAAACCATTGTTTTGTTTCCGATTAAAATTAAAAATTTTAAATGTTTGAAATATATTACATCATTTTGTCTCGATGAAAAAACATAATATATAGTTGGGCTAAAAAACATTCAATATGATCGTTAAAATAATTTAATATCAAAACCAAAACCATATAATTAATACAATTTTTTTTCCCAACAAAAATTATCATTTTAAACTCTTATCTCATAAATATATGTGATTAACCGTCTACTTTTCTTATTATACTTAACTATAAATTTAGTTGTTAATAGATTATTAATGTTTTGATACATTACATACTTATTATCAATCTTAATATCTTCTGTAATAATGTTATATCCTTTTTTATTACAGGGAGCAATAAATTTTGTCAGATTATTAACTTTTTGACAGATTATATCGTTTTTTTGAAAATATTCAGTGTGACAATGTCATATATTTTTCACAGATTTTACAAACTCACGCCTCTTTTTCCTTTTTTTCTCTTAACACTCGAAAATTGACTATGAAGCAGTGCCATCAGATGTGCAAATTGACTATGAAGCAGTGCGATCAGATGTGGAAGGTATGATCGGCCCGCAACTGAAACTCTACCATGCTTTTCGAAGATGTGAGAGAGCAAGATACAACTAGAGAGGCCAAAATAATCCAAAATCATGAAATAGTAGTGGGATTCTGCTTTTGGTACAGAGTTTAAACATTTTATGTTGGAATATTACCCCGGATAGTATCTCAATGCTTAAATCTCTATTCATATATGTATTAAAATTACTATTAATTTATTGTGTTATTTACAAAAGATTTTATATGGAAATTCGTTTTCCATCGAACTAATGTTGCTTTCCAATCCTACATTTATGAGAAAAATGATCATATGATATTGTTTTCTCTACTTCAATAATATTGTATAGCTATGGCTTTAGGGAGTTATTTGTATATTGTTAATTAATGTCGCTTTCCAATCCTACATTTATAAGTAAAATGATCATATGATATTGTTTTGTTTCCTCTACTTCAATAATATTCCATAGCTTCAATAATATTCCATCCCTATGGTTTTTGGTTTTAGGGAGTTATTTGTATATCGTTAATATATTAGCTTTTACGGTTTTTTTTGTTGGTTAAAACTAGTTTTATAGTGAGGCTTTTTTTTCTAAGAAAATAATATTTTTTTTGAGAAATTAGTAATTGTTAGTGAAGATGTTAAAAAAATATGGTTATAAAATTCATCTAGAGTTTTATGTATAAAGAATTGTTGGTAAAGGAAAAAATTTGGGAGAATGTGATGTGGTGTATATAGAAGATTTTTATTCCACATAATATTTTTTTTTTAATCTAAAGCAAAAAGAATAGTGACCAAAACAACTTTGTGTGTGAAATATTGTAAGGGAGAAAAAACTTTGTGTGTGAATCATTGTAAACGAAAAAACTTGGGTTATGTGGAAAGTGTTTTTGAGAAAAGATTTCTTGAGAGCTACTATGTATTACAACAAAAATATCTTCATTTCCAATGGATTGATGGTCTAAACACTTTTATCAGCATAGTTGGAAATCAAGAATGATCATTCTCATCATGGTTTGGTTTGATCTCTTATATTCATATCCATGTTTGAGTTTTTTTTTAAATTGTTGATATGATGCTGCAAGACAAGAGAGATACATAGATGGTTGGATGGTTATCAGAACAGATCGTTGGATGGTTGCACACTTTAAAGTAGTTGCCACAAACATATGATATAAAATCTGGCAACTTACAAAAATAACAGAAAAATAGATGTAAAGGTAGAAGAAAGAAAGAAAAAATAATCATAATATAACAAAATATACTACCAAAATAAAATGTACTTTGAAACTCAACACAAACCTCCTTCATTTAGAAGAATGAAAGAATTGAAATTGTGGTTCTTTATACTAGAAAGAGGGATGACCACTAAATTTAATAAATATGTCTTGTTTTAGAAAGGAAGACAATGAAAACCTGATAAATTTAGAATAATGTGTTTCCCAAACATCCTGAACTAATTTTATAAAAAAACCAAAATACGAATCAAACAAATCCACTGCCACAACATATTCTTCTTTTTGCAGTAAACTTTCTATTACAATGTTGACGCAAATTCTAGCAAATATAAATGTGTCATTGTAACGCAAATCTAGCAATTATAAATGTATTTCACATGCCATTCAAGAACGAAAAATCATAGATAAGTATAAATAAAATGGCCCACTTTCATTTTACAATTACAACACAATCTCATCTCATGTAAAAACGTGGAAAAAAAGTAAATGGAGCCAGTGTTTAGCATCTCTGGTACGAGATAATTTGCCCCAGATATTATGTCAAACATTCACATCGACCCCATGTACGGACCAAAAGTTTAGACCCTTCAAAGACTTCATATTTTATTGGACATGATTGTGCCATAACGTCCATGTGACACTTCTTTCCATGAATGAAATCATTGCAAGACTACCCAAAGAATCTTTGGACCTCTCATGCCTCTTCATAATCATGTGCTTCCTCATCGCCAAGGGCATCTCCATGCCTCTATATGAAAAGTGTGAAAAATGGAAGCAGCTGTGAAATGGCACATAGACGAATGACAATTTCGAAGTGGTTCGTTAACGAGTGAGGATGCTTTTGATTCCAAACACCGTTTCGAAGTGGTTTGTTAAGGAGTGACGATGCTTTTGATGCCAAACACTAAGAGAACCATGGTGTCGTCCAATTGTTTCAAAATTGATGGAAAACCTTGCGTTAAGGTCTCGCATTCAACCAAACATGTGTAGGGAAGGAGGTTATTCACGTGTTTAATATGGGGATCTAAGCTTTGTGGTATCCGTGAGGTTGTTCGGGTGGCTAAGGTTAGGAGAGGACAACTCATGCCTCATTAGGCTGAAATATCAGGTGAGATCGTCTAATTGTTTCAAAATTGATGGAAAACCTTGCCTTAAGGTCTAGCATTCAACCAAACATGTGTAGGGAAGGAGGTTATTCACCTGTTTAATATGGGGATCTAAGCTTTGTGGTATTCGTGAGGTTGTTCGGGTGGCTAAGGTTAGGAGAGGACAACTCATGCCTCATTAGGCTGAAATATCATGTGAGATCCATGTTTGAGAAAGTGAGTGCATATAGATTACATGAGGAAAATGCCTTATAATGTAATCAATTTTGATGATAGATTTGTGCACTTGGAGGGTCTATAGTAATATAATGGTTATCAAATAAAATTGATGGTTGTGGAGAATTGAAAAAGTTACATTCTAAATATATACTCTCCAAAGAGATTAAGAAGTGCATTTGTATCATAAAAATATACCCAATAGTCATTTAACAAATAAAATACCACAAGATTTTTTATTTTTTGAGAGAGAATATGAGAGAAATAAATATAATAAGCACACACATAACAAGAAAGCATTCAAAGTATGTACACCATGATTTATCTTGGAAAACCCCAATTAAGGAAAAACTAGCCAACGATAAATCTGTTACTGTCTTTGGCTAAAACAAAACCAGGTTGGCTAACAACCTAAGCTTTCACTACTCAAATATGGCTCAAAAAATGGACTATTCCCATGCATTTTAATCACTTAACTACATGTAATACGAGAATCTAAATACCATGATTCACTTGGGTTAACTACAATTGTCGACACAACCTTAACTCTGCCATAGGGTCAATTTTATCTAACAATACCTCCTTTAAACTTGACTTTGGCTTTTCCTTGACCATATCTAGCCAAACTAGCCAAACTAGCCAAGTGAGCCAACACCACTCATCTCCAGGCCCTACCCAATCAACATCAATGTATTTGAGAATTTCACATGTTGTCTTAGCTCAACATGCTTCATCAACCACCCCTACATCATCTAGGTCTACATGCAGACTTTACGAGTGATTTACAAAAGATACACATGCCTCACAAGTCTTGGAGTTGTATATCCATTTACATGAAAATTTGACAACTGCATTAATAATTATTTTTAAATTTTTTCTATCATGACGTTAAGCCAATATTCTCTCACTTGCACCACAAGTAACTTGTTTCCATGCAACTTTCTCTACTTCTCATGCCCCAAATAACCATTTCTTCAAAATGTTGCATCTCGCCTTGTGAGATCGATATCAACATCTAACTTGTTGAAGGCACTCTTGTTGTCATTTGTGTGAAGAGTTCCAGGTTTGTGCACTAGTAGCGTTTGAGATTATTTGCTTGGACAACCAAGATCCATTAAATAGAGGGCGCTAACAAACTAAATGTTGTCCTCACTGTAACCATTGATGGTTGAGGATAATTTCATCAACACATCACTAATAATATTGATTTGGTTGCCATAACTCATGGCCACTCTCATTTCCAAGAATTAATTGAATAAATTTTGAACTTCACCTACCATTTTTGATCTAAATTGGGTCATTATATTGTTTTTCATCCATCTCGATGCATTTATAGTGGAAAAAGTTGAGGAATTAGCTCACGAACTATTTTTCCCAGTGGGACCCTATTTGCCAAAATGAGGTTTGAAACCTTCTAGGAGCATTTTGAGGCATCAAATGATAATTTTGCTAGAGAAAACTTTACCTCTAAAGTGTAACACCTTATTATGTTATTCTACACACATAGAGCTTTCCAATGGCATAAGAATCAAGTCAATCAAAGTCCATATGTAAACGTTATGCCACTTAGAAGTTGACCTTCCTGTTTTCACACCTATAGTTCAGGAGGATGCGGCGTCAACCACCATTATTCATGGAAAATGGGCTATCCACACTTTTGTAATGTAAGAAACTCTAGAAGAGTCTATTTTGTAACTCTAGTTTAGAGTTGATGTAGTCAAACTTAACCACTAGTAGGCTATGGGATTGTGTTATAACTGGGCCCTTAAGAGGAAGAGGCAGTCCATTCTTTCGAGAGAATTTTGTTCCATACTTGAGAAAATATAGCCACGAGAGATAGGATGTAGAGAACACAGAGAGGATTTGTGCACTGTAGTAGCCCACAGGCCACAAACATTACTTCTTTGTATCTGCAACAATATTTCCAAACAAAGAAAGAGAGCGAAGCGACATCACCTTCCAACCGGGTTTTCTCTCGAAAGGGTTTATGAGAGAGCATAGTCTGTGTATTATGTGTGTGTGAGCTCATTTTTTCGTTCTCTACTTTTCTGGTTGATTTAATTTTACATGCATGCACTAATTACAGTTAATTTTATAGATCAAAAAATTAAATAAAACTGTAATAGTGTAGAATCTCATATTTTTAATATAATATTATGAGTTTGTAGTGACGAACTGTCAAGAGGAATATCCATGGTAATTTACTTATGAATTTCAATCATCACCATAGTAATCCTCCCATCACACTCACTCACAACCTCAACAACCCATCATCAAACATAGAAAAGTATGTTAGAGCAATGCGAAGTTGTCATATTTTTTTATTTTGATTTCATGGTCACATGAAACATTTAACAAAATGATAATTTGACTCACACCCACAACATGAAATGAAACTAAAAGTTACGATGAAGAATTCAATGTTGCGTATCTAACCAAGGAAGGAAGCTCTCTTTCTGCATGGTCATCATTCTTTTTTATGGCTATTTTCGTTACCACAATGGATCCCTTGAATTGAGTCGTCTTCATGGCTCTAATTTTCTTTTATTCTCCTCTAGCAATGCCTCCTATTAGTGATCATCCTACTCACAATTCTTAATAACATGTTGGCTTCCACTTTCCTCACTACATTTCATCACACAGTGATTTCCCATACCCTCTAAAGTTGTATGCTCACATCTCGATATCAAATGAATCTCATGTGAGAGCCCATGTTTTTTAAACTCATTCTCTCATTAAATAATTCTAAGGGATACTAATTTAGATTTGGAAACCTCAAAGCAGAGCAATAACTTGAGTTGGAGGAAATAGTTTATTTCTTCCTCCCCCTTCTCCATTATGATTTCTTGCAACCTTGGGATGCTCCACTTGTCTTCGCATATTCTCCATGGATAGTACTCTTACATTTTATTCTTTCTCCCCACTGATCCACTGCTTAACCAACCCTACTAGTTTTTGTAACAAGCCATTACTGAAGTAGCCGTACTAGTTTGTGTAATGAGCAATTGGTTAACCAAATCTGCTAGTTTGTGCAATGATGTCTCTTGTTGGGGACACTCCAACAATGGGAACAATTTCACGAGAAATAACAACCAATTCTTACATGCTATTCTCACCACCAAGAACTGTCATGTCCACAAGAACACACAATCTCTTTAACTTTGTGATATGGCAGTGTACAGGCACTCTTTACGAGAAGAAAATGAGCACATTTATCTTGAATAAAATGGGTTTAAAACTCACTTCCTCCTTTTCGTATAAATTGCCATATGAGTCCTTAGGTTATTCTTCTTCATTTTATTCAAAACCTAAATGTCTTTTTTTTCTTCTCCTTGTTACGAACTGGACCTTCCTTCAGGGATTCTCTCTCTGTAGGTCATGGGTTTTCCTGGGCCACTCTTGCCAACCCGAGGTTTGATACCACTTGTTATTCTTTTAAAGATAATATGAGAGAAATAAATGTAATAATCACACACATAGATACAAGACATTCAAACCATGTACACCATGATATCCCTTGGAACACCCTAACTAGGGAAAAACAAACCATCAATAGATCTATTATTTTCCTTGGCTAAAACACAACCAAGTTGGCGAACAACTTGGGCTTTCACTAAACTCTTGCTCAATACAATGGAGAATCCCCAAACCTTTTAATATCTTAATTACATGTAATACCATGAGGCACCAATACTAGGTGCACAAAAACCATAACAGTTAGCCATGACTATTGACACAACCTCTACTTCACCATTAGTTCAACTTTATATAACAAACATATCAAGCATACATGGTGACAAGTTACATGGAGATAAAAATTAGTTGAAAAAATCTCCTTTAAACATAAATAAATTTAAAGTTCAAAAAAAAATCAAGATGGGGTTAAACACACAATGGCATTGTCATGAAGATGTTGTGATAAGCCGAAGGAATAACAATAATGATCAAAAATTGTTTCAATAAACTTTTGTTATAAATCATTACAAAAAAATGAAAAAATTGATTCAATGTTTAGTTGGAGAGAGAGATTTGAAATGTTATGTGGTAGGCCTTTTCCCCATTATTTTGGGTAGGGAGGTGGGTATCCAATTCCTTCACAAACACAATTAGGTGATAGGTCTTTCTCTATGTTAGCCTTATGAGAATTTATAACCTTTATGATGATGGATTGTTGTAAAAGCAAATTAGAAACAATTACACTAGATGGACGGAAGAAAGGATAGGCATAGGCTCCATAGGACAAAACTATAATAATGAAAAAAATATTTCTATAACGCTAGAGCTCTTCTGAGCCATCTTGCATTGAACTCATGACCCTACAAGAATTCTACATTTAATAATGGGCCAAATTATTTTGATATAAATTCATTGTGAGGTTCCATATGTGGATGAAATAGATAAATGTAATTCTTACCCATATTTTCGAAGATATTGTCATTAGTGAGGCAAACCGACAATTTAAAATATACCTTACCTTAATGTTCTTTACATCTTGTATACATCCAAAGATCAGGAAGGTGTTGTTTTTTAAAATATAGCTTAACTTAGCATTGCGTACATCTGACGAAGGAGTTGTGTTCTCTATTGGGATCAATGGGAATTATTGAGGGGTAGGAGGAAAGAGTTCCCTCTGGTGTGTTAGGCCCTTCCTTATGGCATACTTGTGAAGGTGACTAGCCTTTACCCTATATGGACATGAAACATACAAAAATCACCTTTAAAACATATGGATGTCAAAAACATAAAAAAACCCTTAAGGTAGATGAATATATCCAATGATCCATCAAATTCTATAGATATACCACTAGATATTTTACCACAAGAGATCTAATAAGATATACTTGAAAATCTAGGATCTACACCATTACAAATTTATTTCTCTTTAGATTTATAGATTTGTAAATTATTGTTAATAGCGTATGTATGCCAATGAAAATGATGCATAAAATAGAAAACAACGAAATAGAATCTCACACACATGTTTGATATAAGATATGCCCTGGGAAACCCTTTTGGGAAAAAAAATCTAACTAGAAGGTGAGTTCTCTCTACTCGCTTTCTTTGAATAGAAATATATGCGAGTACAAAGAAGTATGGCCTATGGCCTATAGGCTACTAAAGTGCACAAATATTCTTTGTGTATTCAATCTCCTATCCCTGTAACCTATTTTTCTAAACTATGGAACAAATTTACTCAGAAGAATGAAACCCCTTTTCCTCCTAGTGGCCCAGTTATAATGCAACCTGATGGCCTACTAGGATTTAGGTTTGATTACCTCATATATTAACCAAAGTTACAATATAGACTCAAATAGAGTGGGCTACATCATAATCATGTGGCTAGCCCATTTACAATGAATAATAGAGTCTAACATGGTATCCTCTCAAATTATGGTGGTGGAAACATGAAGGTCAACATTTGAGTGACATAAGTTCGACATGTGGAATTTGATTGGTGTGATTCTTGCACCACGTAAAAGGTTTATATGTGAAAAATAGAAGAAAAGGTGTGATGCTAAACTTGTAAAGTTTTACCCCCAAGAAGAGTATTTTGATGCCTCAAAATGCTCTAAGAAGGTTTTATAATCCAATTTTCCAAACTGAGACCCACTGATAAAAATAGTCCTGAGAGCCAATTCCTCCACTTTTTCTACTCTAAAAGCATAAAGATAGATTAAAACCAATATAGTGATCCCATTTGGATCACACCTTCCCATTTTGCTTGGTGTTTGGTCCCCAAAAAATTCTATTGAATGAGGTGAGGAAAAATTTCCTCCACCTTCTCATGGTGTACCATTTCGCTTTGCGTGGAAGTTGTCCTTTCAATCCAATCAGCCAAAGTTCATGCTACCCCTACCTTCTAATTCTTGCCTCTTCCAAAAAACTATATCTTTCGTTAAATTTGCTTGAGCATCTAGTGCTAAATCCTTCACAAAAGGTAGGACCTGCTCCTCTTCCTCATCTAGCATGGAAGGCTCATAGAGTTTTAGAGATTATACATTCAAAGCTGAGTAAATGTGCATATATGGTTGTAAACTAAGTTGATAGGAATTATCACTCACATTTTGTAGTATCTCAAAGGGACCATACATCAAAGCCCTGATTTTATTACCAGACCCATATAACCTCTCATTATTTAACTATAGTTATATTGTGTCTCCCACCTTAAACGATATGTTTTTTCTATGTTGATCATGCATGGCCCTATATTTCTGCTATGACTTATACATTGTCTCTTGTACTTGTATATGAATATTCTTGATCTTCTCTATAACTTTTTTAGCATTCAAGCTGTCTCCTGTAGGATCTTCCCTAACTCGCTGCCCATATGTAATGTCCAAAGGTCAAGGTGACACATATCTAAAACAAGTTTCTAATGGTGACTTTCCTATATAAATGTGGTATGGTATGTGGTAAGAATGTTTTATATATACCATATTTTCATCCTAGGTCATTGAATACTTCGCACAAAAGTTTTACTCACTACTTCTATCTACCGATATATATGTAGATGGAATGTTGTAGATATCTTCAACATTGTGTCCATCTTCTCCCACAATTTAGTCATGGATGATCTAAGGAATATTTTGTCCTTTTCTAAAATGATGCTCCTAGGTATCCTAAATTCCACCCATACCTATCGAAAGAACAATTTTTCTTTTCTTTCCCACCGATGGTCTTTCTATAAGGTACCAAAACAAACATCTTGCTAGAATTATTAGGTACCACAAATATATATCTAATAAACCTCCTACAAACTCCATGAAAATTCCTTACCAAGGATTACTGGTTACAGGTAAAGGATGTTATAGACCATGTTTCTTGTTTTTAGGCTTGCTAGTACAACAAACCATGCATCTTCTTATGAACCAAACTACCTCTTCTTACATCTTGATCTAATAACATAACTCTACAAGTTTTCCACAATATTCCTTACACCAACATTCTCTACAACTTTGAAGGTGTGAGCCTTTCTAATCAACTAAAATCTCTCACATTTAGGAACACATAGCTTATAAAGAATATAGAGTAACCAATCCTTGATTTGGTACTCAAGAGTGTTGTCACCATTCTCAACATGACTCTAACTCTACAACCGTTGAAACACCTCCTTGAAGTGCTTATCCCTTAAATATGTCTGTTTGTGTGAATCACGAGTTAATGGATCCATGTGCATAATGGTCCCCAAAGTTCTCATCTTTGATGTGAGTGGCCTTGAGAGCATGTTGACTGAGTTGTTTGTGCTTCTGTTATAGTACTTGATCACTAAATGGAACTACTATAGAAACCTAATCCACTTGTAATTCTTGTTCTATTTTAGCTTACTCTGGGCTTGAAGGTACCATAGTGGATGGTGATATGTGTGGATTATTTTCTCCTTTCCCATCATATAGTGCTTCTTCTTCTTCAAACAATTGACCAGGGCATAGAGGTCCTTGTTGTATGTAGGGTAGTTGATCACTTCCCCATGAAATACTTTAGAACAATAGCATAGAGGCCTTTCTCCCTACATCAATACTACTCCCTTAGAATACCCACTCTCATATGTCTCCCCTTCAAAGGGAAGCTACAAGTTTGGTAATGACATAAATAGTGCTTCATTGGTCTTCTTCATTATATGTTGAAAGAAAGTTTCATGACCCTTTCCCCATAACAAACTCTTTCCACTTTCTATTATGGCATCGAGTAGTACTGCTACCACTAAAAATGAGCCTATGAATTTCCTCAAGTACTCTTCCACCCTAATGAAACTCTTGACCTCAAAAATATTAGTAGGTGACATGCATTTCATTATGGCCTCCATCATCGTGAGATCTATCTTCAACTCCCTTCCACCTATCACATACTACAAATACACCAAATAATGTTGTGTAAACTCACACTTCTTGATATTTTCTAGTATTTGGTGCTTATTTAATGTCTCCTACACCTACATCAATGAGATGTGCTCCTCCTAGGTAGCGTTGCATACTAGTATATCATTCAAATAGTTTATAATAAATGAATCTATAAAGGGCAAACTACATCATTCATTAATCTCATAAACATATTGGGTGCATTGCATATGTCAAATGGCATGACTAACCACTTATGAAAACCTTTCCTAGCCTTGAAGGACGACTTTCCTCTATCTTCTTCTCTCACTGGAACCTAGTGATATTGATAATTTAAGTCTAGTTTGGTGAAGTATTTTATTTGTTGCAACTGATCTGACAAATCATCATCCTGTGAAAAAGGTACATATTATTGAGCATTATTTTATTAAATTCCATGTAATCTATACACATCCACCAAGTTCCATCCTTCTTTTTCATAATGATGATGGGTTACCCACATGCTTCTGTATTTAATTGAGAGTCACCTTATTCTAGTAATTACTGCAACTGTTACCTTACCTCACTTGCTTATATAATAAATTGTCTGTAATAACCCAATATTTGGCAATGGGGAGTTCAGCAGTAGTTGGATCTCATGCTCCACTTACCTCTTAGCTGTTATCCATTTAGGTTCTCAAAACAGATCCTATATGCTTGTAGCAACTCTTCTAGGTATTCCTTACCTCCTATTGACTATTCTACAAATTAGTTTTCTCTTAAAAACAATAAAACATACTTCTTGTTGGAACTCATTAATTCCTTCGCTTGGTTGGCACATAGTATCAAAATTTTTGACTTGACTTGGTATACATCGATGGTGAATTATTTTCCATCCTTAAAGTTGTCTTCTCATCAACGTTCGAGAAACTTTTAACTTGGTTTCTCAAATCAGTGTGCATGAGATTCTTCTTTTTATTGTGTTTAATCTTTTTCTTTAGGTCAAACTCTAGATGAAACTCCCAACACTTGCCCTCTGTATGGTTGTTAACGTTGGAGTGATTATAGTGATTGCTAGGACATTTTCATTGGTGTGCTTTGGATGTCATATTTTTATCTTTTCCCCCTTTCTGCTTCTTCTTCCCCTCCTTGGAAGTATCTTGTTTCTCCTTCTCCTTCAATCCATTTGTGTGTGCTTTCTTTAGGCTTATGTTCTCTAGGTACTATGATTGTACACAACCTCGTCGACTTATTTGATCTTAACATCATCAATTGATCCTACAGATGGTGTTATAGACCCCCGAAATAGTTAAGGAGTACATATTGCAATCTTTGTAAACTACGAGGTATAACATAGTTACTAATCAATTAGGTACTGAACTCAGTTCTCATTTCTTCAGGGTAACAAAAAATCATCTGATTTCGAAAGTGTTGATTCAGAATACACCTTTTTTTCCGGATCATATTTTTAATGCTTTAAATTTTGTTAATGAATATTTTTTTTAAATACTATTATTTTTCATGTTGATTTCGAAAAGTGTTAATGTGGCACCAACCCCCTTATTTTCGCCTTATTTTTTACATTTTAAATTTTCTAATTATATTAGGTATGGATAGTTTTTTTAAAATGTTAGTGATTTTCAAAAGGAACTTGAAAAACACTAATGCAACACAAACCATTTTTTTTCCAAGAGCATATTTTTGACAATTTTTTTATTTTTATTTTTTATGATTTAAGTACATACATTTTCTTTTAAATGTTGGTTACATAACCATTTTTCAAGTTGTCTTCTACTTTTTTCTTCTTAAGATGCTTGTTTTTCAAGGGTTTTTCAAGGTTCTGTTTTTTAATTTTTATTACAATGTTATAATTTTCAAGTTATAATTTTTTATATGTTTATGTATCGTTAATTAATAGTTCAATGCACATAGAATAATTGTCCCTAAAAGTATTTTTAAGGAAAAATTGCGCCAAAAAAATTTGAAAAAATATCAATTTCAATGGAATTTGTGAGAATTTTATGACTAGAGATCATAACATTTGAATTTTGTTTTTATTTTTAAATAATGGCTTATCTAAATTTCAAGTAAAAAATAAAAAAAAAAAATAAATAAATAAATTTAAAGTAAATCAAAATTTCAAAGCAAACAAATTGTTTAAAAAAAGAACGAGAAAACATTAAAAGAATATTTTGAGGCAAAATGAAAAATTAAAGCTAAAAGGGGAAAAAGTAAACGTTGTAAAAATTAAAATAAATTTATTAAAAAATATTAGGAAAGAAATGAACTGGTTAAAAGTTGAAAAAAATAAATAAATAAGTGTTATGAACATAAGAAATATACATAAAAAAATAAAAAATTTTATAAAAAAACATATACGTATATTTTGAAAAAATAAATAAAAAAAAAAAAATATATAATAAATTATTAATTTAAAAACAAAAAAAAAAAAAAAACGGAAATGCCCTAGCTCTGAAGGGGCCCAAGCCAGTTTCGAGAGTTGTCAGCTAGGGTCCCTTGGGGGCTTTGCGTAAGGTGAGTCAATTATGGCGCCAGAGCCCCCAAGGGTCTTTGGTCAGGGGTGGGAGCAGATGGCCTAGGCCTGTTGGGGATTATTGAGGAGATAGGATTATTCCTAGAATTGAGCCCTTCCCTTTGGGGATTATTGAGGAGATAGGATTATTCCTAGAATTGAGCCTTTCCCTTAGAACCCCAAAGGGGTTCAGGTGAGGGTCGAGAGTAGTCGGCTCAGGCTCCTTGGTTGCCCTCAGTCGTGGTTCGGAGTAGTTGTGCATGGCTGCTCGTGGCCCTGTCCTAAGCCTCTTTGGTGTTGGAGTGAAAATATATATATTTTTTAAAATTATAAAATAATTTTATTTTTTTTCGTTTTCCAATTATTTTATTTTCTTTTTTTATTTTTTATTTAATTTTAATTAAAATTATGTTTCTAATTGTTTATATATATATATATATATAATATATATATATATAATATATATATATATATACTAAATTTTAAATTTCATCAATTGTTTTATATATATATAATTATTAATTTTAATTTTTGTAACAATTTTTTATTTTTACTCTTGGGTCAATGAATTTAAATATATCTTTTCAATGTAAATAAATTTATTTATCTTTTTACTTATTATTTTTTTGTGTTATGTTTTTGTTTTGTTTTTCTTTTTATTTATTTATTTATTTGTTTTTTAGGAGTTGTTTCAATGTTTAACTAGCAAATCCACCATAGTGTGTGTCCATTTGATAGTTGATTTTTTGGTTTTCGTTACAATGAACTATGTTGACTGTAATAAATCCCCATTTTTTTTGTATACTTATATACAGGTAAGTACCATTAACATACCCTTTGACTTGTAATCTACTCTTCTTTGTGTTTTTATAGTGTGATGGATAGGATATTAATTATACCTCTCTCTACTTATTCCATTTTTTTGTGAATTTAAAATAGTACAAAAACCTATGTAATTATTCTCATGTGTGCATGGGAACTGGTGAACCAATCTTTCGCAAAAACGTACCCCTTACCCCTGTGAAAATCGTTTGGCCTGTCAGATTCCCTCTGCGTCGACGATGGGATGGAATTCTCATCACATCAACAACGGATTATCACTCCTCCAAAACCCTAGGTCTATTCTTCTGCTTGGTCTCAGGTCTATTCAACATTTTCATGCAAAAGATACATGTTCCACCTTGAACATTGATGTTCAACTCTAGAGGGCAGTTGTTGGCTATAGCTTGAGCTCTGGTGATGCCTCGTCCCATATGTTGATGAGTAAGATTTGTTTTAATTTCAATATAAGTATTATCATGGTGGGGATTTGCATATGGTGCCACGACACCTTCATTTTCTTTGTTCTGGGTCTGCAACCTCCGCTAAGGGGTTATGACCTTCTATTTTATTTTGGGAGTTTGCTGCTACGACATAAAGGGCTATCAACATGTCATTTTTTTCAGCTTCTAGATCCACAACATTCCTGTGGTCAACCAGTCCATCTCGCCGACATTCCTTGTATTATCAAGTAGCTTACTATTGTTTTTACTTTTCCTTTGTTGTTGCTGTGGTTCGTTTATTAAAGGCACTTTGCTTCCTATTTTGTTCTAGTAGTATAATTTCGCTTAAATACTTCATATATACTCTACTATAGTTCGTATCATTATTTTCTGGGCTAATATGGTTTTCTCCCTTTTTTTGTCTTATGGTTTAATTTTGTCCATAGCTCAGTACTTCTATCCATGTGCGACTGCTACGCTCTTGTTTTCTCCTCATCCATACATGGAGTATTGGTGTACACACTCCTCGATGAAGTGGCCTTACCCTCTCGACAAAAAACGAAAGCTACGCACAATTATTTATGAATTTCGTGTCTCCATTGAGTTCCAGCAAAACACAAATTTTCACGGGGTTATTTAGTTACATTTATGTAGCTAAAGATTATTATCAAATATCTGTCTTTTGTATTATTTCAATTGGCCATAATTTTCACATTTTAATTGATGCCTTGTAAGCATGCTACTCTGGGGGGTGTTTATGAGACTATGCACCTCCTTCCACAAGCACACCCTCCATGAACGGGTAAGGGTTTATTTTTAGTTTTTTTTCTAGAAATTCATGCAATAATTCTTTTTTTTCTCCTCTATAAGTTCTAAGCTCTAATCATGTGATTCAACTCCTAACCCCCGAAATTGCATATTACCTCTTAAATCAATCTACTTCTTGTTTAAATGGTTCACCACCATCATTAAAGACATGCAATACCTTTAGCTACCAGGCTGGTCCAATTCCCCTCTTTGTGGTTTGAACTATTACTATGTCCCAATGTGGTTTCTATGTAGAGATCATTTGGGTGTGCAACTTGTTGATGCAAGTCTCATTTGAGCATGTCAGATGTTGATTTTTTTTAAATTATGGAGGTCCTCTATTCTCATCATTTTCTTCAATGGTGACTGCTAGTCAAGCTTGAGTTATACTCGGTTCTTTTTTAGTTTTCTTCCATGCTTGTACTAATGGAAAACCTACATTACTATGGCACTGTCCCTGCACTTGCGTGCCACCCAACATGGTTTTTACACCATGAAGAAACCATTATGAAACTTTTGATAGGAACAATGTGTCCTTTAGTATTAATAAAGTATAAATTCTTTTGTACTTAATGACTATATTTTAATTATGGTCTACTCCAGGTGGTTTCCTTTTTGCTTCTTCCAGGTGATAGTGGTGTAATTATTCCCCTAAAGTTTTACATGTTTTTATATATACCGAAATTTATATTCCCACACTTTGTGTCATACAAGTTAAATGGTTGTTTCCATAAGTTCAATGGTTGTTTCTGCATCTGTATTGATGTCAATTATAACAGTGGAATTACTGCTTCAGTCTATGTACCTCGGTAAAATTATAATTGTTAAATTTCTAAATTATTCTCTATAAACATATTTATAAACATATATCTACCTGTATCACTAAGAAACAAGAGGAATTATTAATTTTCTATCAATTTTTTGTAAATCCTTCATGTCTTCTCTATCTTCTTCCTAATAATTCTCGTTGTTTTGATTCAGCTAGTCATTTCTATAGATGTAGAATCAGATGCTATAGTTATTTTCTCTTGGTGTTTGAATATATTGTCTGTTCACTAGTCTCTTCATGAAGAATCCTAGATGTTACCCTATTTCTGATGAGAAATATGTCTACACGTAGCTCTTGCATCTTGACTATTAGTAAAGTTTTTTATGTGATTAGTAGAGAAATAAAGTTTGGTTGATTCCCTATATAGTTTTATTATGTTTCTTTTATTTCTATTTCTATTTTTGCACTTCACTTTTATCATTTAGTGTCTTGGTAACTATATACTGTTGAAATTAAATTTTATTGGTATTCTAAAAAAGAATTGATAATAGAACTGTATATCTCAGACACCGGTAATTGCTTTAGAATTGTCCCTATTAGCTTCCTTATCGATCGGATATCATATTTTCCTTCTTCTAGTACACTTTCTTAATAGTTTCACCTTATAAATGTACAAGCTTATTTTCCATAAACCAGAAGAATATGAGACCCTATAAATACTGAGTGCTACACTCAGCACACTAGCTTAAAACTTAAATTCCTATTATATTTTTTAATAGTAACTATGATCATTGTCAGTAGTCTACCTGCAATATAGCGACAAATTGCGATTTCACACAACTAGATCTACAATAATAAAGTACATGTATTTTAATAAAGAAGTAAACTCAACCTTCATACAAAATCACATTTCAAATCAATAAATACCCACCTCTCTACATTAGATTAAATTTTCTAGCAACTAAATTTGTACTATTAATAATTTTGGAGTACAACATCTACTTATTTTTATTCATGTTAAGATGTTAAAATAGAATAGATTCAAATGAAATAAAATAGAATAAAATTACACAACAAAAATAATCCAACTGGAATCACCGATAAGGGAAGACTTGGGAATCTCACAGTTTTCACCACCAAACCTTGAGCTGAAATCCTCTAGTTCACCCCCGAGCTAAGATGTTCCTTATCAGGGTAACAACAACCTATATTGATCCCTTCTATAGACATTTTAGCTTATTTTTCCATAATCTATTTTTCCTTCTGCAACCTCCCACTTTTGTGGTTTTCAACACCACTAGCCTAGGATTTTCCTTTAAAGCTCGCTTTTCTCTCTTATGATGCTTTATTCTTATCTAGGATTAGAATTTTTCCCCAGCTAAGCAACTTAATGTATTTTCTCTCTCATACATTAAATTGTATCCAAAATATTTATCATGGAAAAGTTATCTCAATCCCTCTTACTAATGATATTTATGTATTTCTCTCTTTGGTAAGAATCTCATACATAAGTGTCTCCTTCCCAAGTATTTTCACCCGAATTATTTATTTACATATACATTTCAGTGTACTTCATGGCTTTTCCACCATTCACACTAACATAATTCAGTCAAATAAACACAACAATACAACAATGAATGGGTATTACATTCTTCCCCCCTATTATTTCACACAATCCTCAATGTTTATTATGTAATGGTTTCCCTCTGGAACAATGTTGGATAATTTTTTTTCATATGATCTTCCTGTTCACATGTGACCTGTTTAGGAGTAAAATGATTCCATTTCAATTTGTCCCGAATGACAACTCAATTCCAGAGCTAGGTCTCTTTTCGATTTAGGATACAAAGTGGTTCTTCCTGAAAGTCTCCTTCAGGTTCCACCTATAGAATTTTCCAATCAATTATGTGAGATTCATCATGTATATATTTCTTAAGTGAAGATACATGAAAAACGTTATGAACGTTAATGTGTTGAGGTAATGCTAATTGATAAGCTATGGGTCCAATGTTGTCCAAAATTTTGAATGGCCCACAAAGTCGTGGTGCCAGTTTTGGATGGATTCCTATTCTTAATGTATTTCCCTTGATTTCACCCTCAAATAAACATGATCTCCAATTTTGAACTCCGTTTGTGTTCTTTTTTTGTTTACTTAAAAAATTTTGTCTGTGCTATAAGGTTTTAAGCTTTTATTGAATCCATTGTATCGACTGCTCCATTTTCTACAAGGCATCTAGTCTTAGTATCAGTCTATCCTCCAGCTAACTCCAATAGAGAGGGGTATGGCATTTTCTACCATACAAGGCTTCAAAAGGGCTCATTTTTTTGGATGTTTGATATTTTTTATTGTAAGCAAACACTACCAAAATACAAAAAATCCTCGCAACTGGTGGGTCTATCCATGACATACATTCTCATCAAGTCCTCTAGAATCTAGTTTATTCTCTCAGTTTGTCCATCTGTTTGAGGATGATATGCCATGCTAAAATTTAGTTGATTTACCATTCCCCAAAAAAATGAATTCCATAATTTTATAGTGAATTTGGAATCCATATCTGACATTATTATCTTGGGTACTCCATTTAATTGATAGATATCCTTCACAAAGATATTAGAAATCTGTGTTGTGCCATAATTAGATTCTACTAGTATGAAATGGGTTTCCTTACTTAAAGTGTCCACCACTACCATGATGGAGTTGTGCTCGATCTCTGTCCTTTGCAGTCCTGTGATAAAAATCTAAAAATATTATTTCCCATTTCCATTCTAGAATAACTAGTTGATTCAACAACCCAACATGGTGTTCATATTAAACTTTGACCTGTTGGCACTCTAAACATTTTGACAAAATATTCAGGCACCTTTTTTTTCTTACATCTCCAAAAGAAATTATTTCCTAATGTTGTAATCATATTTTCATACCCAGGATGTCCTCCATAATGTTTCTTATGATATTTATCAAGTACCATTTATTTTAGGTCATGTACATTGGAAGCATACAAAGAATTTTCTTGAAATCAACAAATTTTCAAAATTTTCTACACAACCAAGAATGTTAATTTGTTGTAATTTTTGTTGAATTTTCAATTATTTTGGGTTACTGGTTATGGAATTTCTAATTTTCTCTATCAAATATTTATTAACACTGCTAAAAAACACTTCCATTAGAGTGTAGACATGTCTACTAAAAGTGTCTGCTATCATGTTTTCTTTCCCTTTTATGAGTCTAATGTCAAATTCAAACTCACTAAGAAATGCCATCCACCTAGCTTGTCTGGCATTGAGATCAGGTTGGATGACGATATATCTCAGGTTTATATGATTAGTTAACAAAGCGAATTTCTTTCCTAACAAACAATTCCTCCACATCTTTAAGACATGTATGACAACAACTATCTCTAAATCGTATATAACATAATTCTTTTCATGTGTTTTAAACTTTTTGGACTTGTAAGCTATCATTGAATTTTTTTTTGCATTAAAACTCCCCCAAGCTCCTCCATACAGGCATTGGTGCAAAATATAAATTATTTCTTTGGATCTGCAAGTTTTAATATGGGAGCTACTATGAGTAGATGTTTCAACTTATAAAAACTCTCCTGACATTCAGTAGTCCATTCAAATTTTACTCCCTTTTTTTGTAAGGATGTGAGAGGATATGTTAGCTTCAGGAATCCCTCTATAAATATTTTGTAGTATCTCGTCATTCCCATAAATGAACGAACAAAAGATACATCCTTTGCTATGGTCCAATTTACCATGGCCCTATCCTTCTCATGATCCACTCATTAGGGTAGTTTTGAGGTCTAAAATGGGCCTCCTAAGAAAAATGTACAAACCAAAATAAACTTTATATGAACCAATAGGACTCAAGGTTATGATGTCAACCATGGGGGGTGATGCACCATTTTTGGAGTAAAAAAGTAAAAATATTAAAAAATAAGAAAATAATAAAACTATTTTTTCAACTCATATTTTCAACTTTCTCTCCTAAGGTTTTACTCAAATTTCAAGTGGGAGTACTTGTTGGTTTGCAAATTAAATTCCTTCACCAAGGATTACCCATGTTGCATACTTTCGATGGACCCTACTACAGGAAACATGAGAAATACATGAAAAAATGTGATTACAATCACATTTTTTCATGTATTTCTCATGTTTCTTGTAGTAGGGTCCATCGAAAGTATGCAACATGGGTATTGGACCCCACTACATGAAAAAAGATAAATACATGAAAAAAGTGATTGTAAGCACATTTTTTCATGTATTTCTCATGTTTCTTGTAGTAGTGTCCATTGAAAGTATGCAACATGGGTATTGGACCCCACTACATGAAAAAAGATAAATACATGAAAAAATTGATTGCAAGCACATTTTTTCATGTATTTCTCATGCTTCCTATAGTGGGGTCCATCGAAAGTATGAAATATGGGTACTCCTTACATGATGAATCAAATTATGCATCCAACGAGTGTTTTTGCTCAAAATTTGAGTAAAGCCATAGGGAGATACATTGAAAATATCAGTTGAAAAATAGTTTTTTTCTTTTTTCCTTCCAAAATTTGATGATGTAATCTAATCTTATTTTATTATTTCTACTACTATTTTTTAATTTCCTTAGGAGGCCCATTTTAGACCTCAAAAATCCCCTAATGGCTAGTCCTCCCTTAGAAATGATGTGGCCCAAATATTGTATTATATTTTTGTAGAACTCACATTTACTAAATTTGGCATATAACTGATGTTCTCTTAAAGTTTACAACACCAATTTTAAGTGCTCTTTATGCTCTTCTTCATCTTTGGAATAGATCATAACGTCATCTATAAATACCAACACAAATTTGTCCAAATATTTGCTAAATATACTTTTCACTAGGAATGTTACAGCTTTTATATGTCGTTGAATTCCCTAAATTTATTTTTTGAACCAAGATTCGTAGAATTTTAATTGCAATGCATTCTGGTTCATATCCAAACTTATCATATCTAGATCTAGTGTGAAACGAAGTACAAAATACTCACACTCTATTTTTGACAATCACACCATGAATTGTTGAAGTGAAGGAACCTATTTCACTATGTAACTTGAATCACTATTAATAAAATCTAGTTCATTTCCATAACTCAAATCATTCTTATAATAATCTCACTCAAAATCGCATCTAAAAATGAGAGTGGCAATTATCATAGGCTATGTTCTCAAATCAATTGAATAACTACTTCATTCAAAAAGATCATTATGCAAAAGTAATCCCCAGGGTGCTAAAGTTCAAAATTAAACTTAACAATAACTAAAACCATTCCCTATGTACCACTTAATTCAAAGTAAGCTACGCATCGAAAACACACAGCTTATGATTTTCTAACTTAGAACCAATCTAAGTAATTAAATAACACACACACAACTTCAATTTATCTAATTATGAACATATATAAATTTAATCAAATCTTACTTACCAAATCAAGTAAATAATGAGGTATCCATTGAAATCATTATTACACTACAAATCAGGCAATCATCACATAGAAAATCAATTAACTACACTGTAAATGATAAGTATCTCTCCATGTATTAACACACGATTTATACAAAGAATGACACTTTATTTCTAATCAATTTTGAGTATTTAAACTAAGCATAAGCTATAGAAGTCTCATGCCAATGATATATAGATTCACATGCAATGAAAAACTTCCATGCAAGATATCAGATTCAATTTAAGACATAACAATTCATTTCTTCAGAAATTCATCTTAAACCAAAACCATGTTTTCCATCATTCACAAAATTTGAAGACTAATCATAGAGGTTAACGCATACAAAATATTCTTATATAATTTCTCCATGGGATTGCAAAGAATCAATAACATTACTCTCATTATCTTCAATTCACATCTATGAAAACATTAAAGGAATCTTAATTATGAATTTAAGTGAAGAAATTCTGGAAATAAATAGCGAACGCAAATGAAAATTTGGGTGCAGTTCTACCTAAGAAACTCAAAACACACTTCCTACACAATGAAATTGTTACAGGTCTCGATCAAGGTTTATGGTGGATGCTTGCCACAACCTAGAACAAGCCTAAGCTAATTCAATACTCACATATGAAAGAGACATAAATGCTCAGATATGAGTAGAAGTTGAGATAATTCGATTAGAAAATTTAGTAAAGCATAAGTCTTAGAGTTCGATATTAACATAGCATGGTGAAGTATTATCATGCCATGATCACCATTTCATCCTATGCATTGTTTTGTGCTTTCGACTCCACATACAAAACATTTGGCCTTTTAAATAATTTAGGCTGACCAAATAGTTACAACAGATTGAGTAAGGAGAGTAAAAATATTTGGGATCTAAACTAAGTTAATCTAAGGGAAATGTTTAGGATAATTTCACCTAGATCACAACTGAACTATCCTAGTCATGACATTATCCATGGACCAACAAAACTACACTACAAGAAAAAAGGTCATTGGTGAAGGTCATGCATGTGATGGACCTTTAAGGTTTGTCACCAATGTCGCATATGGTGATGGTCTTTAAAAAAGCATTGTTGTAATTATATATAGTGATAGTCCTTTAAGATTTGTCACCAAAGCCATTTTCAATCACACTTTTGGTGAGGGTCATTAAGGTCCATCACTAATTCTCTCTTTAGTGACACTTTTGGTGAGGGTCATTAAAGGCCCATCACTAATTCTCTCTTTCGTGACACTTCTAGTAACGATCGTTTATTTTCCGTCACCAATGATCTTTTTGGATATTTTTGGCGGCGGTCAATAAATGTTCATCATCATTGATCATTCCAATGAGTTTTTGATGATGCTTCATGCTTGTGACAGACCTTTAAGGTCCATCATCAATGTCGCATATGGTGACAATGTTTAAAAAATCGTTGTCATAAGTCTATATAGTGATGGTCCTTTAAGGTTTGTAACCAAAGCCATTTTCAATGACACTTTTGGTGAGGGTCGTTAATGGTCTGTCACTAATTCTCTCTTTGGTGACACTTTCGGTGGGGGTCCTTAAAGGCCCATTACTAATTCTCTCTTTGGTGACACTTCTAGTGATGATCTTCCATTGACCCTCACCAATGCTCTTTTTGGTTACTTTTGGTAACAGTAAAAAATGTTCATCATCATTGATCATTCTAATCAGTTTTTGATGATGCTATGTACCTATTACTATATTTTTTTTCAAAATATAAGGATTTGAGACAATTGTTATAGAGTTTTTTTCATTATGTGTCCAAGGTAATAGTGCTTATAATAGTCAGTCAATTTTTTAAGAAGTAATTAGTGTGTAACTTTTCCCTCAAGTCATAAGAATATAGTTTTCCTATGAGTCAACACATGACTTATCTCTATTACATTTATTATATAGCAAATTTTCTTTAAAGTTCCACTAATGTGTGTAGGAACTATATTATTTAATACATAATCAAGCTCTATCAATTCTATTAATGAGAAAGACCTAGCACTCCTCAACACTCATGGGACACCTTAACATGCTTTGAAATAGTACACTAAAATTCCTTGGCACCTCGCATGTCTTGGAACATCTTTTCACCTAGAACATATTTGTACCTAGAATATCTTGCCATGAGTAGGATGCCCAAGCACATGTTGGCATTCCATAGCATAACATAGCACTCCACTATCATGTGTTGGAATTCCCTGTAGTTCCTAGCATGCCCTAGAGCTCCTTGGCATAATATTGCATTGACAAACATTAGCACTTGGCACACATTGGCACTTAGCATGTATTGGAACATATTATTAGTGTGATTAGCATGCCTCTTTTGAAAAACATAAAGTCCCAACTTATTAACCCTCTTATGTGTTCATTTCCTTGCATTTTAGCTTGGTTATTCCTTTGGTTGCCTTGAAACTCCTTGACGCATATTGGCATACTCTGGCACCCTACACATCCTAGCATGTATTAGTCATTAGCATGCCTTGGCACTATTTGGCACATGTTAGCACACCCCGGAACTACCTAGCACACTATAGCACTTATTGACATTCCCTGATATTCGCTAGCATGCCTTACTCATTCTTAGAATACCTTTTCACTCCCTCCTTGGCATAACAGCCAACACTGATTGACACTCCCCGAAACA
Organism: Pinus taeda; assembly: GCA_000404065.3. Taxonomy (NCBI): domain Eukaryota; kingdom Viridiplantae; phylum Streptophyta; class Pinopsida; order Pinales; family Pinaceae; genus Pinus; species Pinus taeda. Next base: position 9,200 of record APFE030497756.1, on the reverse strand, counting down.
CCCTCATATTCATTCACTTCCATGCATTTTGACCTAGTGCTCCTGTGTGTTGTCCTAGTACTCCTTAACACTCCTCAACATGCATTGGCACTCTCTAGCACACCTTATCACTCATAAGTGAAGAATGAAACTTGTAACCAATTTTACCAAACTTGTAATAAACAATAAATCGGCGAGGAAAAAGAGCTAAGAGTTTTAATCAGATTGGGGAAAACTCGGGAAAAAATCAGGAAAAAAATGAGTGAATTCAAAAAATAAAAATATACACATATATTGAATTGAACAAAAATATTTTGCATTGATATTAAGTAAAGCCATCTACAAGCAATCAACAATATAAATAGATGTCCAAAATATCGTGAATGAATAAGCATTTCATATATGTTATGAGTCCAAACATGATCCAAAGTACTTAGTCATGAATCCTAACTAGTGACTACATAGAACTAGAAGTAATTGCTTCTAAAAGTTTACAAACAACTGCATACTAATTAGAAAAAAATCAGTAACTAAGAGTCTAAGCATATTAAGAGTGAGAACTAGAAGCAATTCCTCCCATTCCTTCACTTTCTTGACTCTCAAATTTCTTCAAGTCATGTAGGCTTAAAAGATGAGCCTCCTCTAATTGGACCTAATCTGCTACATTTTTAGTTTGCAAATATTTCTATTCAAGGTCTATTGGTGAGTGATCAAACCTATCATTATCATGAGACATTGAAATGTGAATTTAATTTTGACTCTAAACTTTAAAGCTTAAACTTTAAACTGCAAATCTGATTATGAAACCTTCAAATTCAAGCTCTCGCCTAATATTTTCTTGTTGCGAAGTCATAGATTGTAATGGAAAAATACAAGGTCATTTAAGCACTTTTCTGTCAATTGGTTGCACTTCTTAGAATGTATTCTCTCAAACATGTTGCAGTTTCACTCACAACCTAAAGGACTACATGCTTGGTTTAAGATTCGAATGGTGAATCTCTTCAAATCTGGTGTATCACTACAAAAGTTTTGCCACGAAAGACCTAGCAAGTGCCAAGGGTTTATGAGTAGGCGTACTAAATACTAAATAGTAAAAGCCTAAAAATACAATAAAATTTAATAAAACATTTAACATACAAAATAAAATTTAAACAAATATAATGAATTGATGAAGCCTTTAAGCCTTAAAGGGTACCTAGCAACATCTTAGACCTTTCTCCTATAACACTAGTATAGGAAAATAATTTAGATAATGCTCTATAATCCTATAGTTGGGAAAAGATGTGGCTTTGAAATTCTGGATCAGGGAAGCACCTTTCCATGCATGTCAAAAGTCTTCTGCGAACCTCCCCATCCTTATTAAATTTTCTCTTATGATAAAAATATTGTGGTTGTAGGGGGGAGTGCAATTTCCTCTCCCAATGTGCATCAATAATGTCCCAAAGAAGCATATACTTTTCCTCCTCATCCCCATATCTTATTTTGATGGCCTCCTTTGCGAGATCCATTGTCTCATAAATGTAACCCATAACAGGTTTGTCACCATCAACCATCCTGAAAGTTCAAGCTTTCAAATTTAAATAAATATGAATCATTGAAAATAAAAAGAATCTTAAAATGAAATATAAAATATGAAAAAGTTAAAAGACTTGAAGTACCTGATAACTCTAACAAGGGACTCCATGACAACAATAATCTCTTTGGCATCTTTCGAGAAACTGCCATTAAACACAAGTGCAACAACTTCAATTCCTTCAAGGGTCTTGGAATGTTTAGAATCGATCCACTCAAGTCCCATGAACATTCTCTTCAAATTTATCTTTTTCTCAACAACAAATTACAAAGATATGAAACTTGTTACAAATCTAGTCACTGCAGGTCGAACAATTTATTTACCTTCAGTGTATCTTATCATGGTGTTTAGGACAATCATGTGGTTGTATAGGTATTTGGTTATGGAATTTTCATTCTCCACAACCTCATGTATCCATTGAAGCTTACCAATGTCATCAAGAATTAAATCTATGCAATGGGGAACACAATAGGTCCAAAAAATAGTGGGGTACCTAATCTCAAAAATTCTACCAACAGCCATATAATTAGCTGCATTGTCGGTGACAATTTGTACAACATGTTCTTCTCCCACTTCTTGAATGAATTAATTCATCATTTCACAAATAAGTTGCACAGTCTTTATGTTGTCTGATGCATCCACTGATTTGAGAAACATTGCACCTACTGGACAAGATACAAGGAGATTTATTAAGGTTCTATTCCTCTGATCTGTCCATCCATCACTCATGTTGGTGCACCCTATTTCTACCCATGATGAACGAATCTCAGATAGCACAAGCATGACATATTCAAAACTTTCTAATAGAAAATTTGTCCTAATCATCTCTGATGAAGGGGCTTTCAACCTTGGACCTGCAACAACAACTACATCAATCATAGCTTGCCAATAAGGACTTATGGCATAGTGGAAAGGTATGCCAGAATAGTACCAAAAGTTAGCAATCACCTTCCTTTCCTAACTATAGATATTTTTTTCCAACCAGTGGTATCCAAGGTAGGTTGGGAACCAGGTTTTGTGCAGGGAGAAAAAAAGTTGTTTATGTTTCCACCTCCAATGTTGAATGCGAGAGGATTCATTTGACCTTGAGCTTGACTTGGACTAGGAGGCATGTGTGGCAAATTTGGGAACTACATTGAGGATTCAACAGAGGGAGATGACAATGGGGTAGCGGAAGAAAAATTGTGAACTCCTCGATTTCCTATTTCTTTTTCTTTTTTTGCTTTTATTTCTTTGCATTATGCTGAATCAAAATATCAATGGCCAAGGTTATTTGGTGTTTGACATTTTCGTCAACATTTTTGAAGGGACCTATATCATGGTCGGGTATTTGTGCAATGTTGTACTTGAATCTATAAATTCCTCCACAACATTTCTATTTGAAAAAATTACAAAGGAGCTTGGGGTCTCCAAGAATCTTGTCATAATAAGCCCAAGAAAAGTCCTTCTCCCTCGGCATTGTTGTTGTTTTGGACTTGTCTTTAAATTGTGGCTTCTATTTAGATTTGGAGTTCTGCCTTCTATTTAATTTGGCTCCTATAAAATACAATAAAAAATTAAAATTATACATTACATATATAACTTTGCAGAAAAGAGAATTGGTTATAAAGGATATCAGGTTTTGTTAAGGATCGAGGAGTATGCCCAACAACATAAGCACATTTCAGCCTAATATATCATTATGACCTTGAAACACAATTGTGTATGTATGAGGAAATGATACCTAAAGGAAATATTATCAACATATATTGCATTGTAATCTTTAATTTCCAAGTTTGTTTCGCATAAGACAACTGAACCAATACATCAATAACAGATTATGGAAGAACAAAAACACCCAAAGTTGTGAATGCATGGTTAAAGCCTTTGGAATCAGCAAGACATCGACCAAGGAAGGAATGATTGATGACTTGGCAAGTGATTTGCATGAAACCATTTCTTATTGCATTTTTAAAATCTATTTAAGCCCCATTTATAGGGTTTAAATGTCATAACCAAAGGAATACATCGAACATTCAATTGTTGAATAGTGAAACTTGAAACTTGCCATTGAAAATGACATTGAAACTTCAATATACTAATATACCTATTATTTAAGCCAAGTGGCAACGTACCTCGATTGTTGAATAATGAAGAAGCTAAGCCTAAAGGTAACAGATTCAGAAGGTGATGCGTGACTGCCTGAGGGTCAATATGGAGTATGGATAGAGCACACACTAGTGACTACCTGAAATTGAGCCTGGACTTAGGCTCACACTAGCAGTTCGTCGATATGGAGTCTAGACAATGTAATAGTCGGTAGTGATTAATTACTGCAGGTCTCAACGTATGAGTTGTGGGCCTGAGAAATGAGAAATAAATTTTGGAATCACTAATGTTTAGGTTTTAGTAATGCAGCATACCTAAACTTGAAAATCTTGTGCTCCTTGAGTCGAGGGCGAAAATCGAATAAATCAGAATCAATCGCAAGAATCTGCTTTAATTGGCAAGTCGCAAGTCAAACTTGCATTGACCATGAGTTAAACTTGGTCAACATGAGTTTGACTCACAAAGATTTCGATAAGATCATTTGGAGAGTGAGCATATTCTAACTTGTGATTAATTGCAATTAACTGGTGAGTCCTATTTCACTAGTTGTAACTGAAATCTGAACTGAAAATAGGAGATCCTACAATTGAACCTAATTTTGAATTTTCTAAACTAAAATTGGCCCATCACCATCATTTCTATCTGTGGTTGGGTGCGTCAATGGAAGAGATTAATTTTAAATAAGGTTCATGGAGAAATTTTTTTATGGAAGATGTTTGTTTTATGTCAAGGAAGACATAGTAATATTCTTTATTAAATTTGAAAAAAATAGTATACACTCTGTATCTCCCATATCTCATTATTTTTATCTCTTGTAACTCATACAAAAAGTGGGTTAATAATGGACATGTAGCATCGAGCTCCACTCCTTTTAATCCAAAGTTCTACATGCAAAACTTTGTGTCACTTGCGCTGCAAAGTCTTTGCTACTACCTCTGCATGACAAAAGCTACACACAACTTTTGACTTGGTTTTTTCACCTTTTGTCCATTCTTTCTATGGATTTTGGGACAACAAGCTCCACATACTTTTTTTCCATACCTCTATGTGAGTGTAACTTTGCACATTTTCTTTACTTCAACCAATATCAAAACCATTTATGAGCTTATTTCAAGGCATGAATACATGCTTCAATCATGGAAATTAGCAAAGCTTCTAAAGCAAAAAATAACCATAGAGTTAACCTTTGCCATTTCAAATACATTAGGATTCTATTGAAAGAATTTTAGGGATAATTATTAATTGGCCCTCTACTTTTCCTTTTTTCTTAATATAAACTACATCTCTTATTACATTTCTAGTAAAGACATTTACATCAAATACTAGATCAAAGGGCCAAGAAATTTTCATAAATGCTTCCTCGCCCAGTAGAAGAATAAATGGTCAACATGTCAACTTGGCTCCAATTTCCTCGGAATTAATAATTGTTCTAGAAAATAACTACCCTTGTTTGAATCTAGAACTATGTTTAAGCTTTGAAAATGGATTTTCCTCCAAATTTATCTTGGAAAGGTCCTTATTAAAGGCTTCTTGATATCTCCTCCACTAGAATAAATGGCTTGTATGTGGAAAAGTATAGCAGAGCTCCCTTCTTAAAAGCTTGATCATCCCATTAAGAGATCCTCATTTTCCCCAAATTGGACCCAAAACAACATTGAGTACTTATTTATGATCCAACCTGAGAAATTTTGATTGACACTAAAACTCAAGAGCTATTTAATTTAAAGTGTGCTAACAGGATTCATCATTCTTTCATTGAATAAGTATATTGTTTTCGAATTTGTCATTTTTGCTTGTAGTATGTGGTACTGACCTTATTTCACATGAAAGCGTTTTTACTCTTGGACTATGACAATGCTAGTAAGATTTAGGCCTTTTGTAGTATTTGAACCCCATGATCATTTTTGCAAGATGTATGTCTTGTGTGGAAAGAAATAAGAATTTAGTTATTACATCTGATCTAGGTGGATCTTCAAATACAATGGCATGGAAAAACTCAAAACTCAAAGTGATTGGAATGAATCCAACCTAGGACCAGAGCAGAGATCTTGTCTTCCTGATTCCAACGATTCAAATGCTACTTCAAACCGAGTCTGCATGATGAATTTATCACCTGAAGAAGGAGGCTTTAGTCCGTAAGAAAATGAGGAATTTCCTTTGAAAAAGGAGTCTTAAGCCTTATGGCCAAATCGTAATTGGAGGTTGAAAATGGGTGGCCTTAGGCTTTAGGTTGTGGGACCCCTGATCGTCGATCTCTGATCACATCAAATCGGCAGATCGGTGGCAATCACAATTGGAGGTCTTACATATATATGTGTGTATCAACAATTGGGCAGTGCGATCAGTGATTAATCAGATCGGCAAAACCTCTATCAGACACTTGGGGCGATATATGTGTGGGATGTCAAAGCGATTGGCTGACATCGATATTGGTGATCGATGATCGGTGATCAGTCCTTCACAATAACTAGGACAACGACACCCCGATATGCCGATTCACGACCTCAGTGCAGACACGATAGGAAAAATAAACCCCATTTTATGTTTTGTAAAATTCGAGTGAACGGTTTTTGGTATATTTCTTAGTGTTTTTGAGATTTTTGAAGTTTTATCATTTTAAACGATAGAAGGCCATTTACAGGAATGGTTTCACCCACTGATCCTTCCAGTCTACCAACCTCCATAGTTAAGTAGGCAAGCCCCAATTTAGATGGGATCTTGTCAGAGAATCCATTATAAAAGAGGATCAATGGAAGAGCATGGGGGAGGTATTATTTTTGTTGCAACACGTTGTTTCATTGGCAGGAGGCTGTGAGAGGGCATTTTGGTCTGTTTTGAATAGTTTACACACTCCAACCCCTTCTATTGCTGTGGGAAGCTTTGGTGCTGCATACTGTTACACTGAAATTTGTCACCATGACTATCTGCAGTTAATATGGCTCCATCAATAGTCATATTATCCTCCTTGTCAAGCCTCATACCTCTGC
>APFE030497751.1:0-13867 GCA_000404065.3 Pinus taeda | reverse complement strand
ATGTAGTGTGTCCCTCCTAGATCTATAGTAACGTACACAAGTAACAGGGTCGTTTCTTATTAACGAGCTAGGTTCATTTTCATCAAGTTCATTTGTCTTTGGTTTTCTAGTATTCTGTTTTATGTCTCTCAATGCATCCATTAAAGGATCCCAAAGATGCTCGGCACTGCTAAAGGAAACAAAGAAAGTGGACGGCCCTAGTTGTCGAATCATTTCATAGAGTTTGTTCCGTGTTTGCTGGTGGTAGTCAGGCGAGGTACGAATTGTTTTTAGATCCATGTACCCAATGTCAGAATTTAAAATACGATCTAGGTTTGGTTTTGACTTAACGTCTCTTGCAACTAGTTTTCTACCTTTCAATTGCCCTTTTCTAATTCTAATCCACATTGTATTCAAGACTTGATTTGTGATAATGCGAGTTTCTTTATAAAACAAGTTTGTAGTATGATAAGCAAAATCGTGGTTTTTATGCAGCACTTCCCAGTGATAGATCTTTTGATATGTAAAGTTTTTGGAGATCTCAACTGGGCGTTTGTTGCCATAGAAAAGCGAGGGAAAACTCATTTCTTCTGAGTACTTATCTCTGAAGATTCCTAATGGCATGTATTCGGCAGCAGGTGCAATGTTAATTTGTCTGTTAACAAGGTCATAGACAGTGTGTGCATCAATGAATCCATGCACCAATGTTTTTGTCGTTGGTTCATCGTTTCCTTGGTTATCGTCTTCGCTATCATCAATGTCACTTGAACTTTGATATGCCTCTTGATTTTGTAGAAATGCCTCTTTCCAATTGTCATCTATGGTAGCATTCTCGAGCTTGTAAAGCATTCTTTTGCATAATTGTTTTAATGCTTTCATCACTTTGTGAATGTTAACTCGACCAAATGCATATGCACTTTTGAATCTTAAACTGTTTTTGAGAACAACGGCAACCGTGTCAGTGTCTTTTATAGTTCGGGGCAATGCAGATTGAATTCTAGAAATATTTGTGGGCACATTGATAACTCCTCCAGTTAAGCCTAGTTGCGGCTTCTTATGTCGATGGCCCATTTCTTTTATTTGCAAGAAGGGCAATCTTAATGCAACTAGTCTTTCTTCCAGTTCAGTGAGTTGTGTGAGTGTTCTAGTGGCATTGTTTCTTCTTATTTGTTCAGGAACTGCATATTTAGCAATTGTTCCATGTTCAATTGCTTTTTTGCAGTGTTTACAAATGTAGCCATCTTGAACACGAGATTTAACATCCTCAAAACTAGTTGATAGTTTCCTAATCTTATTTTGTCTTGTTTGATTTGCTTGCTGCAACAAGCAAATGTCCCTTTTGAAAAAGGTTCTTTCACATGATGAACAATTGAAAATAGGTGTGTCACTTATTTGTCTTTGATATATTTCATCAAACTTCGATAATTGTGTTAATGTGTTTGTTGATCTTGACTGAACCGATAGGCTAGATTTTCCTGAGTTCTTTGATTGTGTTGAAAGCTTCTTTGATCTTGTTACAAATGGGTTGTAGTCCACGTGTTCTATGACTATTTCTTGTTTCATTGTTTTTGTGTTGAATGCGAGTCTTATCTTATGTGTTTTCAATTTTTCCCGTATAATGCCTTTAAGCAAACGCAAAGATAAATGTTTCCTCTGTTTGCCTAATGGACAAGAGTTTACAGTTTCTGTTTGCGGGTCGGGCCTAATATGTTTTCTTGTGTTTTCTAGAACTTTTGTCTCTTTGCCTAATGGACGAGAAGTTTTCATTTCTGTTTGTGCGTTGTTTCTAATATGTTTTTTCAAGTTTCTAAGTGATTGAAATCTCAGTGTCTCATTAACATCTGCCCTGTTTTCTAGAACTTTTGTCTGTTTGCCTAATGGACGAGAAGTTACGATTTCTGTTTGTGCATTGGTTCTCATATGTTTTTCCAAGTTTCTCAGTGACGGGGATCTCAGTGGGAGTGTCCCACTGGCATCTTCTGTGTTCTCTAGAACTACTTCTTGTTTCATTGTAATTTTGTTATATTGAATGCCTATTTTTTGCCTTTTCACATTTTTCCGAGCAATGTCCTTAAGCTCACGCAAAGATAAACCTCTCTTGTGCTTGTTTAAATGACAAGATGGTTTTAATCTAGTTTGATCAAATTGACATTTTGTTTCAGATTGTATTTCTGTGTTGTTATTTGCAAAATGCGATGAATGAAAGTTTACAACCTCCTCAGTATTTGATGCAGTTGCTAGAGCAGATGTTCTAGCGTTGGCTAAAGATGTCTTTATTGATGTTTTAGCGTTGGCTAAAGATGTCTTTATTTCACTTGTAACTTCTTTACTTGGACGAACACATGTTTCCATGTTATCTTGTTTACTGCATAAGTTCATTTGTTCATATGAGTTGCTTGTTTCTTGTTGGAAGCTAGAATGCATTGTTGATTGCTTATGAATGAGAGGTTCGAAGTGCCCATTCAAAGGATCTTTGTCGTGGAATAATAGGTCATAAGTATCTGATTTAAGACTCGAATTGAAGTGCAAATAAGGTCTCATCTATGTTTTGGACCAAACTCTAATTGGAATTTTCAGCCAATTTGAGAGCCAATGGATACAGAAAATATCTCCCCATAAACCTCTGGATCCTAAGGGTATGTTGTTTGAGGCAGATCTGGCCATTTTGTCTAAATAGATTTCTCGATTTCTAATGTTATGCATTTCTTTTAGTGACTCTTCATGCAGTTCATGTTCGTAAGACAAAATTGCCTCTCTATCTTGTTTTTCAAGACAATGTCTAAAATACTCTATTGTTCCTTTCCTTAGCTCTACTGATGTGTATTGAAAATGTAGCAAAAGTTCTAAACTATCGAATAAACAGTCTCCAATTAGATATGCGAAATTGTTCACACGAAATAAGTGATTCTTTTGCAAGAGTAATTGCAACTTGTGCTCGTCAGACATAGTAGACACGTTTCTAAGTGACTGAAATTCTTGTTGTTTCATTGCAATTTTTCTATAGTCAATGCCTATTTTTTGTCTTTTCAAATCCTTGTGAGCAATGTCCTTAAGCACATGCAAAGATACACTTTTGCTGTGCTTGTTTAAGTGACAAGACGGTTTTAATTTAGTTTCAACAGCCTGACATTTTGTTTCAGGTTGTGCTTTAGTATTGTTCTTTGAGGAATGCGCTGAATGAAACATTACAACATCTTGTTCATATGAGACGTTGGTTTGTTGTTGGAAGGTACAACCAATTGTAGGCTGCGTACGAACCAAAGGTTCGAAGTGCCCATTCAGAGGATCATCGTCATGGAATAATATGTCGACAGTATTTGCCATAAGACTTGAATTGAAGTGCAAATAAATCCTCATCTTTGTTTTGGACCAAACTCTAATTGGAATATTCAGCCAAATTGAGAGCCAATGGATACAGAAAATATCTCCCCATAGACCTCTAGATCCTAAGGGTATATTGTGTGAGGCAGATCTAGCCATTTGTCTAAATAGATTTCACGATTGCTAATGTTATGCATTTCTTGAAGTGACACTTCATGCAGTTCATGTTCATAAGACAAAATTGCTTCTCCATCTTGTTTTTCGAGACAGCATCTAAAATACTCTATTGTTCCTCTTCTTAGCTCTACTGATGTGTATTGGAAATCTAGCAAAAGTTCTAAACTATCGAATAAACAGTCTCCAATTAGATATGAGAAATTGTCCACACGACATAAGTGATGCTTTTGCAAGACTAATTGCAATTTGTCTTCCTCAGACATAGCATACATGATGATGACTAAATGTTGAACAATGCAAATGCATATAGAACAGAGAATATGAATATTATGTTTAGTCATGCAATGCAATTACTGGTCACAAAGCAAATTGGACAATGCAAATGCATATAGAACAGAGAATCATTGTGTGTACCTTTGAAACTGCAAATGTCTACTGAACTCAGAGCTCAAAATGCCACTGCCAAAGACCAAAAAGAACCTGTTGTACGTTAGGACTAGTGGGTGTAATTGTATATTGTTCTACTCAGCAGTCAGATACAGCGTAAAATTAATCAGTGAGATAAAGCAGTAAATTTAAGGCATCAAAACACCAATGAGGCGAATAAATTCAACCATTTCATAACAGTGTATATAAGCACATTGCTTTATTCCATCTATTCCAACTCAACTTCGCACAAAGTAAACAGTGATTGTAAATTCGAGGGAACAGCAGAACACATAAGACTCATTCATTAGCACGCCATTCAGCCTCTGACTGAATTTTGTTAAGAGAGAAAATTACCAAGATTACAGTTAAGCTACTGTTACTGGCTTTCAACTGAGCTCTCCACTGTTAATTTAATTTTTAAGAAGCCAATTTTTGCCCTAAACACAAGGGTATAATGCATTGAATATAGAATCTAAGAGTAAGAAGGTGACTAAATATTATCTACATTATACAACAACTAGCTTCACAAGACCAATAATTTCATAGCTATAAGATTGCATGCTTTAAAATATGTCATCAGTCAAGATTTAAAATGGATTCAAAATGAAATAAACATGGCTAACTAAAGAGGAACAAAATAAATAAATAAAGACATGAATGTACTCAAACTTCTGTAGAAACACCCTTTCCCAAATATTGTTGAAGGATTTAGACTCAAAATTGTGCACTTGTACTTGTAGTGCACAGTTGAACTCCAAGTGCAAGGTTCAACTATCTTGTAGAATCCATTGCGGAACATAAGAGCACTTGTATTCATGCCAGACAACTATGTCTGATCTCCAGCTTTGATTGTCTTTCAACTTCTGAATGTTTGTGTGACAATCTTAAGGCTTTAGCATCTCAAACTAGATTTCAATTTGGTATCTCTTTTACTCTCTTTCTATATTGTTTATTAAATTGTGTTATTTATTCATCAAAATGCTCTCCATATTTGATGCTCCAGCAACACAGTTGAGAATGGAAAGTTTTGGAAAGTTTTGTCCTCTAATTTGAGGGATCCCTGATGAGCTGTTAAATGTTTTTTTTATGTATCTGTGGGTACCTGAGATAAAAAATTTACATGTTAGAAGAGGTATAAAGGATAAAGCAATGAAAAGGTCCATGCTCTAAACGATGAACCTGATATGCATAGAGTATAGCTACGAGGTTAAAACTCGCCAGGTCTTGTGACCCGCCCTTTGGATATTTTTGTCTCAAGGACTTTGGTGTTATCGTTTTCCTTGAAATTATACACAGACAACAGTCCTTGATGTTATCGTTTTCCTTGAAATTATACACAGACATTATACAACAGCTAGCTCCACAAGACCAATAATTTCATAGCTATAAGATTGCCTGCTTTAAAATATGTCATCAGTCAAGATTTAAAATGGAAATTGTGCACTTGTACTTGTAGTGCACAGTTGAACTCCAAGTGCAAGATTCAACTATCTTGTAGAATCCATTGCGGAACATAAGAGCACTTGTATTCATGCCAGACAACTATGTCTGATCTCCAGCTTTGATTGTCTTTCAACTTCTGAATGTTTGTGTGACAATCTTAAGGCTTTAGCATCTCAAACTAGATTTCAATTTGGTATCTCCTTTACTCTCTTTCTGTATTGTTTATTAAATTGTGTTATTTATTCATCAAAATGCTCTCCATATTTGATGCTCCAGCAACACAGTTGAGAATGGAAAGTTTTGGAAAGTTTTGTCCTCTAATTTTAGGGATCCCTGATGAGCTGTTAAATGTTTTTTTTATGTATCTGTGGATACCTGAGATAAAAAAATTTACATGTTAGAAGAGGTATAAAGGATAAAGCAATGAAAAGGTCCATGCTCTAAACGATGAACCTGATATGCATAGAGTATAGTTACGAGGTTAAAACTCTCCAGCTCTTGTGACCCGCCCTTTGGATATTTTTGTCTCAAGGACTTTGGTGTTATCGTTTTCCTTGAAATTATACACAGACAGCAGTCCTTGATGTTATCGTTTTCCTTCAAATTATACACAGACAGCTAACCAGTAGAGATCAATTTATCAAGCATTGATGGAGTAAAATCTTGTGCCATGTAATATTTTTCTAGAAAGAGAAAAAAGACTAGTTTTATCCCCATATTTTGTCTCAGATATGAATCTTATAGAAATGCATTGATCAATGCAATCCATGATTCATTGCAGCCTCTTATGTCACTAGTCATGGCTATGCCCACAGTGAGACTTTCCACTCAAAATGACAGGCCCTATGAGCAACTACAACAGCTAATTAGATAGAGTAAAGGATAGTCAAGCTTCGCCCCAGTTAGCAGCAAATAGTCATAGTGGTGAGCTCAGGCTGGAACTTAGACAAACAACGAATTTTAGAACTAAGAGAAGAATTGAAACTACTATATTTGCAACTAGAATTCGGGAACAGTCAGACTTACAGCAAGTTGCAACTGTTGCATTTTGCCATTACAGTATTTTGCCTCATTTAGGTATATAGATGAACTAGCCTTAAACAGAGATTTGCTCTGGGGAAAATTTATTAATGAGCAGCAGTTTCACCTCAATTTATAGCATAACTTTCCACTTAAAATGACAGGCCCTATGAGCTCTAGGAGCAAAAAGAACATTGAGAATCTGCCATGCAGCAGAGCAGCAGGGTTTGTATTAAACTATATCTATCCATTGTTGTTACTATCCTCTTATAGAAAAATGGATAAATGACCTATAATAAAATGGCTATAGAGACCAAACAGTGAACCCAATTGCAGAATGACCTGAAAACATATTTCATTGCAGCCTCTTATGTGACTAGTCATGGCTATGCCCACAGTCAGATTTACAATTTACATGTTAGAAGAGATATAAAGGATAAAGCAATGAAAAGGTCCATGCTCTAAACGATGAACCTGATATGCATAGAGTATAGTTACGAGGTTAAAACTCTCCAGGTCTTCTGACCCGCCCTTTGGATATTTATCTGGTTTTGTATCAGAGGAGCAGTTTGGGTTTCCTTATAACAGACATATTCACGAGGTAGTGGGATCAGCGCAAGAGGTTTTACACTCAATTAAAGTCTAAAAGCTTTCAGCAATGGTGATGAAATTGGAGTTGCTGAAGGCATTTGCTAAAATAAGTTGGCTTCATCTTAGGTTAATATTTGATGCAAATTGGGATAAGTATTGAAGTTGTCAACTGGATAATGGGGTGTCCAGCCTCAGTTTCATTTGCAATATTGATAAATGGTTTAGCTTCAAGGTTTTGTATGCCTCGAGGGGGCTCAGACAAGACTTCCCAGTGTCCTCATTTATTTTTTTACCAGCTGCTGGAGGGTTAAGTAGGATGACAGAATCCAGCAAAAGGGAAGGGTCCATTAAGGGCAGGAAAATGGGGAATGACATGTCCTTATCTCACTTGTTATTTGTAGATGATGCCATCCTCTTTTGAGTTGGGACTGAAAGAGAAGCTGCAAAGTACAGAAATCATAAATCAACATTGTAAAGCCAGAGTAATGGAGGTGAATGTTTATAAGACCTCCATTTTATTTAATGGAATTGGGGAACATCTTGAAAAACAATTCAATGGTGTGCTGCCCTTTACTTCTGTGCCTTTTGAAAATGGGCTTAAATATACTGGGCTCTTTCTAAAACCAATTGACTATAGATATAAGGATTGGTCCTACCTCTGGAAAAAATAATTGAGAAGAGTGTGACTAATTGGTGCTATAGATGCTTATTCAGAAGCAAATTTACTTTAGTGAAATCAGATTTGGAGGGGATTCCAGTATATTGGTTACCCTTAACCTACATCCCAAAAGGAATCCTCGAAAAGATTAGGAAAAAGTGCTTTAGCTTTCTGTGGACAGGCTAGAGAGAGAGGGAAGGAATCCCTTTGATCAAATGGAAAAGACTAGCACAGCAAAAAGAGAATGGGTGAATTCAATGATGTGCTGCCCTTTACTTCTGTGCCTTTTGAAAATGGGCTTAAATATACTGGGCTCTTTCTAAAACCAATTGACTATAGATATAAGGATTGGTCATACCTCTGGAAAAAATAATTGAGAAGAGTGTGACTAATTGGTGCTATAGATGCTTATTCAGAAGCAGATTTACTTTAGTGAAATCAGATTTGGAGGGGATTCCAGTATATTGGTTACCCTTAACCTAAATCCCAAAAGGAATCCTGGAAAAGATTAGAAAAAAGTGCTTTAGCTTTCTGTGGACAGGCTAGAGAGAGAGGGAAGGAATCCCTTTGATCAAATGGAAAAGACTAGCACAGCAAAAAGAGAATGGGTGATGGGGATTGAAGAACATACGTCTATTTGGAAAGCTTTGGTAAAAGCTTTTCCACTGCCAAGGAAATGATTGGTGTGGAAAATAGGAAGAGGAAACAGAGTAAGATTAGAAGAACATCCTTGGTTGGGATGCAAAGGTATATACAGACTTTCAGATGGTATCTAAATAATCTCGAGATTCATAGTCTAGCAGATGTTGCTAATCCAAGGAATAGTAACGTATGGAACCATGGATTGAAGGCAGCAACATTATTAGATCTACAGGGGGGAAATAGTAGAGGAATGGCATCAGTACATAATCACTCTAAAACACAGTGCTACAAGATTAAAAGATGACGATGATGTGATCATGTGGTCAAAGAACAAAAGTTTAGGAAATTACACAGCTACATTGGGATATGAAGTGAAGATGGAAGAAGAAAAGGAGGGACAACAAAGGTGGTGATGGAAGTCAAATTGGAAGCTGCAATGCTCATTAAAAGAAAGAATATCTAATAACTTAATAAGGTCCTCACTCAAGACATTTGCAATAAGAGGACCTGGCATGGTCTAAGAAGGTGCAGCCTCTTATCTGACTAGTCATGGCTATGCCCACAGTCAGACTTACAATTTACATGTTAGAAGAGATATAAAGCATAAAGCAATGAAAAGGTCCATGCTCTAAACGATGAACCTGATATGCATAGAGTATAGTTACGAGGTTAAAACTCTCCAGGTCTTGTGATCTGCCCTTTGGATATTTTTCTGGTTTTGTATCAGAGGAACAGTTTGGGTTTCCTTATAACAGACATATTCATGAGGTAGTGGGATCAGCGCAAGAGGTTTTACACTCAATTAAAGTCTAAAAGCTTTCAGCAATGGTGATGAAATTGGAGTTGCTGAAGGCATTTGCTAAATTAAGTTGGCTTTATCTTAGGTTAATATTTGATGCAAATTGGGATAAGTATTGAAGTTGTCAACTGGATAATGGGGTGTCCAGCCTCAACTTCATTTGCAATATTGATAAATGGTTTAGCTTCAAGGTTTTGTATGCCTCGAGGGGGCTCAGACAAGACTTCCCAGTGTCCTCATTTATTTTTTTACCAGCTGCTGGAGGGTTAAGTAGGATGACAGAATCCAGCAAAAGGGAAGGGTCCATTAAGGGCAGAAAAATGGGGAATGACCTGTCCTTATCTCACTTGTTATTTGTAGATGATGCCATCCTCTTTTGAGTTGGGACTGAAAGAGAAGCTGCAAAGTACAGAAATCATAAATCAACATTGTAAAGCCAGAGTAATGGAGGTGAATGTTTATAAGACCTCCATTTTATTTAATGGAATTGGGGAAGATCTTGAAAAACAATTCAATGATGTGCTACCCTTTACTTCTGTGCCTTTTGAAAATGGGCTTAAATATACTAGGCTCTTTCTAAAACCAATTGAAGAACATACGTCTATTTGGGCAAGCTTTAGCAGCTAAAAGTTATGGAAATTGATGCCAACTGAAGGCCTGTAGGGAGAATAATGACAGAAAAATATATAGCACCTGGAACTTTAAAGGACCGGATTAGGAAAGGAAAGAAGGCTTTTGAAGGAGCTTCAGTGATCTGGAAAGCTTTGGTAAAAGCTTTTCCACTGCCAAGGAAATGATTGGTGTGGAAAATAGGAAGAGGAAACAGAGTAAGATTAGAAGAACATCCTTGGTTGGGATGCAAAGGTATATACAGACTTTCAGATGGTATCTAAATAATCTCGAGATTCATAGTCTAGCAGATGTTGTTATGGATAGCTAAATATGACAAGATATTTCAAAGCAAGGGGATTTTTCCACTACAGTTAAGATATGCATATGAAGGATTTTGGAAGTATAGTAGAATTCCAGTACCTCCAGAAATAGATAATAGATAAGAGCAAAGCTTGGCAATTACTTTGACAGAGCTGGCCAAGAATTCCCAGGGATCTGTGGATTTGGACGGGTTCTACATATGGCAGACAATCATTTTATTGAATTCAAAGTTATAACTCATTCTTGAATGGGTAACGGGTGAAAGCACACTGGAAAACCTTCTCCTACAGTTATCCATGGACAAATTTAAAGAGGTAAGAAATATGTTCAAGCATGTCTTATTCCAACAAGTCTATAGATAACTAAATGAACATGCAGATAGACTTTCTAAATATCTAGAAATGTTATCACTATAATTAAAAGGGGTTGTGCTGTGTCACATTAAACCAAACTTAAATACCCTTTTTTTTAAATCCCACAAAGATGCCATTTTAAAATATTATTTATCAAATAAAAATTACAACATAATAAAGATTACATGAGCATAAACACGTACGTAGATCCTTTCAACTCCAACTCCAACTCCAGATCTTCTCTTAAAACTGGGAATTGAAAAGCAGCAGATGACAGTGTTGCTAGATAAAATAGAAGAAACTAGAGGATTTAGAAAAACCTAGAGGACGTAGAAAAACAGCAGAGTGATGCTGAATAAAATAGAGGAGTGAGGCTAAATAAAATAGAGGAACCTAGAGGACTTCAGAAACAAACCGAGAAGACGTAGAAAAAGAGGACTTAAAAAACAAACCCAGAGGATGTAGATGTTAAATAAAATAGAAGAGTGATGCTAAATAAAATAGAAAAACCTAGAGGACTTAAAAAACAGTAGGATAAGAATGATGCACCTTAGCTCTATCTGTGTACTAACAGTCACTTATCTGAAGATAAATCACATTTGAATAACCAAACAGTGAACCCAAAGCAAAAAGAACACTGAGAAGCTAAGTACAAGCACAATGTAGAGGCACAAGTTCATGTGCATTATGGATAGCTAAATATGACAAGATATTTCAAAGCAAGGGGATTTTTCCACTACACTTAAGATATGCATATGAAGGATTTTGGAAGTATAGTAGAATTCCAGTACCTCCAGAAATAGATAATAGATAAGAGCAAAGCTTGGCAATTACTTTGACAGAGCTGGCCAAGAATTCCCAGGCATCTGTGGATTTGGACGGGCTCTACATATGGCGGACAATCATTTTATTGAATTCAAAGTTATTGTCAGGGATCAAATAATAAGGCAGAATTGTGTGCTCCGTGGATATTGTTAAAAATAGCTTTTGGGAAAGGTAATTCCAACATTCAAATTCTGGGGAACTCAAAACTCATTCTTGAATGGGTAACGGGTGAAAGCACACTGGAAAACCTTCTCCTACAGCCATCCATGGACAAATTTAAAGAGGTAAGAAATATGTTCAAGCATGTCTCATTCCAACAAGTCTATAGATAACTAAATGAACATGCAGATAGACTTTCTAAAGAAGCTTATCTCTTCAGAGGACCTGTTGGTAAAAGCTGAATCTGAAAACGAAATCTCCCATCCAGATACGGTTATTTCCCACAGTCAGACTTTCCACTTAAAATGACAGGCCCTATGAGCTCCAACTGTTCCATAGAGGCATCCTTGAATAACCAAACAGTGAACCCAAAGCAAAAATAACACTGAGAAGCTAAGTACAAGCACAATGCACTGAGAAGCTAAGTACAAGCACAATGTAGAGGATGTCTTCGCTAACAAAATGCAGATGAAATCAAGCTAACAGAAACGTAGATTTTCAATGCTCAAAAATTCTAACAATCAAAGAAGCAGACGCTGATAGAGCAGGTATGAGAACCATTGTCCGTACCTTTGAAACGGGAGGGTCGGCCTGGGAAAGAAAAGGCAGACAAATGGGAGGGTCGGCTAGAAAACAGCACCTGAGAGCTCAAGAAAAACAAAAGCGAAAGCGGAAGTGAGTTAACCGAATCAACCGTAACTTTATTATATAACAAGAAAAGTTACTAAACTAACTTACACGTAACTGACGCTGCATGCATAATGTAAAATAGAATGAACAACACGTATATATCACCTGACTTACTCAACCTCCATCAAATGAGCCTCGCATAACCCCCATCAAATCAGCCTCGAACTAGCCTACATCATGGCCCAACAGCTGTCATAGCTCACTGAACAAATGTCACTGCCATGCCACCCTAGCTGCTGGCATAAATCCGATGCCCTGCTGTTCAACATTGTCCATGACATTCTTCTCCCTCTGCCACTTCCGGCATACCTTGTTCTTCCTTGCTTAAGGAATGCAAAGGAACGAACTGTGAATTCCCCATTGCCAAATTCAAGTTTGAAATTCATGCCCTGAAAACATCGTTTCTCCTCTGGCTACGCTTTTCTCAAAGGCCACCTGATGCCAAGTGCTGAGAAGAACCTCTGGTAAGCCTCCCTAGCATCGCTACAGGCAGCACATCGCCAGTTCGAGTCATCATACAGATTAGCTATATTTAAGTTCGGCAAGGGCCTATACAGAAAGAGATGAAGTGTTTGCACAAAGAGAGCGTTGTTATAATATAAAGTGCACCGACAGTCGACACACAGACCAGCGGCCACTACGCCCGGAAAGAACAGCTGGAGCTAGACATGGCGGATGAGCGGGGTTTGATCAGGCGACGAGGAACTCGAGCCGGCAGAAGTCAAATGCGAGATTTGAGAGGGACAAAACTTGAACAACAAGAATCAGGGAAATTTGAACTTTAAAGAGGACGGAAATGGAGCCGAAGTGAAATACGAGCTTTAAAGGGCAAGGATTCGAGCCTGGACAGACTCTAAACATGTAAATTTCGGACCGGGAGAACTGATATACGTGTTTCAGAGGGATGGGATCTGAACCGGGAAAAGTGAAATGCGATCTTTAAAGTCTACGAGATCGAATCTGTGAAATACGAATTTAATTTAAAGGGACGGGATTCAAACCGGAAGAAGTGAAGTACGCGGTTTAAATTGACGAAATTGGAACTGAAAGAAGTGAAGCACATGCTTTAAAAGAACGGGATTCAAACATGGAGAAGCATAATACGATCTCTTACAGATAGGATTCGAACAGGGAGAAACATAATATGAGGTCTTACAGGCACCGTCGAGATATGGATAAGTGGGGAGTACTACAGCATGTATAACCACCTCGCCCTGTTCCAGCTCAGTCTTTCCCCACCTATCGTAGCTCAGCCAGCTTCTCTAGCCCAGTCCGAACCCAGCAGGTCGAGCGCATTCGTTACAAACCCTTCATGGCCGAGGTCAAGGACTACGCCTGCCACAGGGCCCAGGAGCCCAATACGAAGAGATCGTCGGGGAAAGCCATATTCAAGCTTTATGCGGTGCATTCAGGCCACGAGCCATCACGATCAGCTGGTGTATCCTGATAGCTTGATTGATCAGGATCTTCTGATGCTTTTGCTCTGATCGCCAAGGAAGAGCCGGATTTGGGTAGAGCCATGAGCATCCCCAGCACTGCAGTTCCGCCATGGATCTTCAGATCTGAGGCTCCCAGATAAACTCCTGGACCGACGGGGAACAGTTCAACTGATCGCAACTCCTGGACCGACGGGGAACAGTTCAACTGATCACAAGGGGAAACAGTTAAGCCCTTCAGCTGCGAGCCGATTGACACCTACACCACAGAGGGATAACATCTGTCCGCGTTTTAATAAACTTAACCTACGACAATACCCCCAATTCCCGTAATGTTAGCCAAACATTAAATGTGACCCAACTAATGCTATGCCAAAGATAGCATTACTTCACTGACTGGAACCTGTACTAA
>APFE030497739.1:181989-206029 GCA_000404065.3 Pinus taeda | reverse complement strand
AAAGACAAGGGGTGTCAGAAACTCTCTCCCAAATTCTACGAACCATATCAAGTACTTCAACGCATTGGAGAAGTGGCCTACAAGTTGGCTTTGCCACCTACTGCAAAAATCCATCCAGTTTTTCATGTCTCATGCCTTAAGAAAGTGATTGGGACCAATTGCAGAATTCAGACTAGTCTACCGGAATTGGACGAAGAAGGGTCCATCTGGCTTCAACCAGAACAGGTCCTCGACACACGAGTCAAGCAACTGTGCGGCCGCATGATTAAGGAAGTCCTAGTCAAATGGAAAGACACCTCTCCAGAAGATGCAACTTGGGAGCTAGCCAATATTCTGCGGCAGTTTCCGCAGCTTCAGCCTTGAGGACAAGGCTAGTCTTAAGGGGGTGGGCATGTTAGGGTCCCACCCTAACCCCCTTATCTATGTAATGGGACCACGTCATATTTAAGAGTCAATAAAGCCCATATTAATAATTGTAAGTGGTTAATCCGCAATTAATAAAGGAACCACAGTTAGTTGCAAATGGGTCGTAGTATTAGATAGATGGTATTAGTAATAAGCGGTATTAACCCGTGGTATTACTCGTAGGAGTCATATATAAAGGATAGTAACTCCCTGCGAGGAGCATCATGTCTTATTTTTGTAATCGAGCTCTGCTCTATTGGAGGTTGCCCCCTTGAAGAGGCAAGTGAACATTTCTCTCTGAATAATAAAGTCATAGCCATTCTGTGTTCTCGGTCTCTTTTCTTCACATATTCTGTATTTGGGTACCTTTTGCAGGTTAAGAAGCATAACATTCTCCACAACTAGCTTTCACAATTCAAGTTGGCTCCATCTCGTGTTTGTAGCCCTACAAATTGCTGCAATTAGTATCCAAATTGGTGGTGATATAGTTCCCGAGGAAGCTTCATATCCAATGAATCTAATTCTGGTAATGAACTCTTATGATCAACTTCATAGAAATTTTAGGTTTCAGAGAAGTCCTTATCCCTATCTTTTTCTCGGCAATTAATAATTTCTTGGAGGCACACCAAACCACCCATCCATCTTCCTATTAAGAATAAAATAATAAATTAAAGTTTTATACCATTGCTCAACCATTTTAAAGAGAGCTGGTGGGCTCTAGTATTGCAAAAATAATGCTGCAACTCCTCGGACTGCCTTCTTTACTTTTATCAACCTGGTAGTTCATAAAAAACTTGGAAGTGACGGTGTTATATGCATAAGTACTAGCTCTTGTCGCAAGCTATCACTTGATCAATTGAAAGAAGTCCACTAGGAGCTTAAGCTAACGTCTATGAGCTCTTAGAAGAAGCTTTTAACTATGATCGATGAAAGCTGACTCGACCAAGGCTAATCTACTTCTAGAAGGAAGTGGAAAGCTCAAAGGAAATGCAAAGCCTAGTTTTACCAACTAATCCTATCGGTGCAAGAAAAGAGATGAAAGCAGTGGGAATGGATTCCATTGACTATTATAAAGGTATAATGCATGTGACTAAGCTACTTCTGTAGTAAAATTTGGAAAAAAACATCTTTTTGTATTTTTGAGTAAGTTGGCAAAATTATTATGCATGTGCTTTAACTGTTTTTTATTGTGTAGAGGTTGATTGGCGAAAGGAAATGAGGTAGGTGCTTGTAGGAGGTTTGGAAGGTGAGAAGAGAGCCTAAGGGGTCCCTAACACCCTTCCAAAGAGTTTCACAATGATCAGATCTTGAAAAATCACTCACATGAGCTTCTACAGGAAGTTTGCACGGGTTCTACACGATGTTCCGAAAGAGGATTTTTGAGGGTTGATGGAGGAAAAGCAATGGGAAAGTGGAAATGAAGGATGGATGAGGATGTGAAGAGATCTAGGACCTGGAAAATGAGGCTAAGGAGTGATGAAGATGGTTGGATTTGTTCAAGGATGGAGGGAGCAATGTTGCACAAAAATGTAGAAATTAGGTCAAATTGGAAAAGTGTGGCAAATGCAGGGAAGGAATCTGAAATTTTGGGTTGGAGTAGGTTGTGATGAAGGAAGGATAGGCAGGGATTTATTACAAGTGATCTGCACACTATTTCTCAAAACTAGTCTAACAAAGACTATGCAAACCAAAGATCTAGCTATCTTGACCTAATTTGTCCTAGAAACTAGCAACCATGATGAACAAAACTTTGTTGGTGGAAAATCATGTAACATAACTATGAAAACTAATCAAGAACAGATTTAAGCATGTAATCACAACTGGTATCAACTTTTGCAACTAAGAATCTAACACTAGCAATTGCATGAAGAAGTAAGAATAGTGTTTTATGGCAGCAAGGATTCCTTGGTCTCAGCTCGTGGTTCCAAGGAGGGGGAGGTGAGATCAAGGGTTTCTTGATGGCCTTTTTCGAAGATATTTTCTATTACCAACCTATCAAATCAACCTAAAACATGAAAATCTATTTCAATCATAAAAAATGACCTAAGTAACCAAGCGAGATTTTAATCTAAGTAGTAGAAATTACACTAGAAAGGAAATAAAAACATATAAAAGTACACAAAAGGAGGTACTGGCATTGGGGTTGGGCCTAACCCCAAGAGCTACAGCCTCCTAAAAGAAGCTCAGAGCTGATGCAAAGTGAAACTGGTCTCCATTACGCAAAAAATAACCATGTCACAAAAATGTTTACAGCAAAAGCTCCAAAATGAGCGAAACAGCAGAGCAGCACTAAAGTGCGAAATACAGATGTCCAAGAGCTAACCTACGAAAGTTGGAAGCCTTCCTATTTATGCACTATGAGGACCTCCAATAGCCCTCCTTAACTCAAGGGGCTTGGCTGCTCAAACTATAAGTAATCAGCCACTTCACAAAAGCTACTTGGTTGTCCTTGGGAATCATCGTTGATGGGCTGTTGAACTCCGAGCTGATGGTTTAGAACTTGAGGAAGGGGGCATTTAGTGTAGGAGACAACCTTTCTATAAACACTCAGCCTCGTTGCCTCGTATTTGGTTGTCAACGCGCTCATAAATGCTTGAGCTTGGTCCAAAAGTTGTCCAAAAATCTACAATAAGCACATATTAGACTTCATGGTCAAGTGACTATTCTCATTCATTCAATTGACATATATATACTCAAAAGAATGCATAAACTATGAAGAATGGTGGATCAATCGAGAATAATAGGAAAAATGAGCCCAATAAGTTACCAATTTTTGGGGCTATTATCACCCTCGTGCTAAATGGGTTGCTCATCCTCTTAGCAACTAATCTAACTCGTCATCTTTGATTGGCTTGACCGCCTCTCTAACATCCTAGGCTTCCAAGGTGATGTCCTCTTCTTGGTCATGAAATCCTGCTTTTCTCTCTACTTCCTCCCACTGCCTATGCTCCTGTTTTTCTTTGACCCCTTCCAGCAGTCCTAAAAGCAAAGGAGGACTGAACTTGAGGCCAATCCAGTTGGCCTGCAAATTTTTCACTGACTGCTTGTAGAGTGGTACTCTTGCTAAGGCCTCCCTTATCCTTGTTGGGGAGTGGTATTCTCTTATTTTCAGACTCTAGGACGGTGTGTTCCACCTCCTTGTGCAAGCATGAATGCAGTCATCCCCCAATAGTCTTTCCATGTCCTCAAAGTGAGCAATGGCTTGAGCGTGTCTTTCAATGTAATCTGGTAGAACTTGAGGGTTGTTGGCGAGGTGCTGACGGGCATATATTAATGCCGAGGTAACCTATGGTTCTGCCCTGATCATGAGTGGTTCACTTAGCTCCCTGTTCATAATATTCCAAATCTCTGTTGCCCTCTTTTCCTCATGATTTAACCAAGAGGCCATGGCCATAAGTTGCACATCAATCAATGCAGCTTTGGGGTCCCAGAGATTCATGTTTGGAAGGGTCAAGTTGTTTAAGAATTATGATAACTTGGCCTTATGTTCTGCTGAGCTGCTATCACACAAAGCCATGAATTGATGGTAATTCTGAAATGGAATGGTGCCCCTTTGGGCCAAGGTGTTGATTTGAAATTTCAACCATTGATCTTTAAGATATAAGGCATATGACTTAGCTGGCCAATTGGGCTTCTTTCTCTTACACCTGTTGGTTTAGAAACTGTATTTCCTCTGCTGCTTGTGACTCCTTTCCATGTATAAGTTTTGTTAGCACCTCAATCTCAACCTGCAGCTTGTCCTCTTTCTGTTATTCATCATATGTTTCCTTTTCTACTGGAGGCTCTTCCTTCTACTGTTATTCTCCAGAAATGGAGGGCGTATCTTCCTTATGACTTCCCTGTAGCTATAGCTTCTATTTCAACAGCTCATTCTCTTCGTGTAATTTGGCCCTTTGACTGCTTTCCACATGCCTTACCATGGCCAATTCTTTTCTTGATTCCTTGAGTTGTTCTTCCAAGTGGCCTATGTGTGCCACACCCTTGGATTTGGTAATCCTCATCCAAGTGTGAGTCCTCACCCTTTCTTGTTCTAGTGCAAAGAAGAGTGCCACCACAAATTTATGGCGAATTATCTTCCCGGCTTCTAACAGGTTGTAGTATGAGCCGAAGCTAGGCTGAGGGCTTGGTTCTAGTATGTCCTCGGTCTTTTTTTCTCCTTGCTCTTGTTTGGCCGCCTTTTCCTCCAATTTCTCAGTCTCTTTTAACTTAGCCAGAGTTTCCTGTATAGCTTCCTGTAGAGCTATCTTTGAGTCCATCATCCTAATTCTCTCGCTCCTAGTGGAATTTTTTGGGCTTCCTCGTTCATAGGTGATGGATACCTTTGAAGGAGACTCTTCTTTTGGTTTAGTTGTTGTGTCCTCAATGAAAAATGGCTCCTTTGACTATGGCTGGGGTCTGCCCACTTTGATCCATGTGTTCCTCCTTACTTTAAAGTACATGGAGGTTTTCCTCTTTCTCTTACCTTTTCGTTTTGGAGGTGTGGTTAACGCAGTAATCACAGTTGCTGCCTCCCTGGTCAATATCTGAGGCGATTTCTCCTCTTGCTATTATTTTTCCCTGCTTCCTGTAGAAATCCCTATGTCAACTGCTTATGCTGTGTTGCTACTATTTCAAGATGTGTCTTTTCCTTTTGTTTCTATGTGCCTAATTAGGCTGTGATAGCCTTCATTTGGCCTTTTTTAGACCTCTCTACTCTGCTCTACATTCTCTTCTCCCTTAGTGTTTGTGTTGTTGTTTCTTCCTTTATTTTAGGCTCAGAAATATAGCCCATTTCCCCTTTTAATTTCTGTTCTTGCGGTGCTTGAATGTCTTGTGTTCCTTCACCATTGGTTTTCTCACCCTCTTCAGTCTGTTCTCCCCCCTCATTGCTAGATGAGGTGATGTTTTTGGCCAAAATTATAATATTGTCATCCCTAGACATGTTTTGAAACATTTCCCAAGATATGGGGATAGTGTAGGTCTGCAAGGCATCTTCCACCAATAGTTTGATGAGCCCATGATGGGCCAATTGATCTCGAATCTGTTCATTTAACTTTTTTCCACATTCAATGAGTGATTGAAGAAGGAAATAGGGGATGGTCAGTTTCTTGTCTGGAGGCAAGTCAATCCCATGCCTTAGTTCACACAGTAGCCTGAAATGATAACCATAGATGATGTTAAACCTCCTTTCACACGTGATGTACTTCCTAATTTGGAAACTGACTCCAGTCCAAAGAGGAGGCAAGCTAGTTCTTCTAACACCATTTTTGTCTTCTACAGGATGCTCCTCGGGTAGAAGGAATGTTTCCTTAGTATCTTTGCCCAACGACCTCTCTTCTTTGCTCTAAGGGAGCCCAAATGGTAGACTAGTAACTTGATTGATGAGCTCAGGGGTAAGTTCTAGGGTCAAACCCATAAAACTAACTTTGGCATGGGTCTTTGATTATGGTCTCAGGGACATTAAAAATTGCTCAGTTATCTCCTCGTGATGACCTTGAATTTTGTCAAAGAAGGATATCCAATTGGCTCGGGTGAAAAGGTCCACCACCTCAAGATGCTCATGCAGTTTGCTAGAGTCTGAGGGTTCTTTCCTTAGGAACCCCCCTAGCTTGGTGAGAGTGCTCATTTTATGCTTTAATCAGAAAAGGAAATGCTATTTATAGTTTCTCGTGAACCCAAGAAGGAATTTCTCAAGTGTCCAATATCAACTAGCAACAATTTCCTAATTTTAAGACTACTGTCAGCCAGAACTCAACGGTCTGTTTATGAAAGGAAGAATTTAGTTTTTATAGACAGAGCACAAGGGTCAAGTTTTATTTTTAGCACACAAATAGATATGCAAATTCAAAAAAAATTCACACACAAGTTGGCCACAGGGTTGTATATATCCTCCCTATAGGGGAATTTAAAAAAGAAAATGTGGAGGGGATTTTTGATGCAGAAAAACCGGGAAAATCAGTGTTGTATGCAGGCAAACGTTTCACTTCCAATACACAGGAAAACTTTTCCTCTGATTTCCCAATCTGATGTTGTTCAATTTACAACCTTGCACAAATAGATCATGCATAGGAGAGCTTTTTTGGGCATACCTCGTTTGGAGCTTCCAAATTTGACGAAAACTCCCAGGTTCTCCTTCCCCAGAAAGCTATGCAGTATTTCCTATAGAACACCCCCTGTTCCTGTAGAATTTCATTATGCTTTTGAGCGAACCAGATACATGGAAGATTTTTGAAAACAAGCAGAAAAACCTATGGAGGATGACTAGTTAACAATTTTTGGAAGTGGAGGACGTGTACTCCAGTCGAGGACGTTGCAAGTGAAAAATGAAGAGAAGGTGGTGTAAGTTTCAGCCGGGCATCTTTTAACTATGGCATGATTCGTGGTGAGGGGATGTGGTAGCTGGACCATACTGTTGATCTGACGTCATGGTCATAATTTTTCTGCGTGTTTTTGACCGCCATCACCTCCCCTCTACCGTTATCCACTGCCACCACTATCAGTCCTGATGATTTTTCCCTGAATGGACACTCCACACGTGTTGGTTGCACATCTGAATGGAAATTTTGAATGCAACGGGGCTCGTTTGGATCCCGCGATGATATGTAACTGGCCAAGGGTGGCCAGTTGACTAGCCACCGATTCCACTCAATCCAAACCATTCCCATAGGCATGCAGCTTTTAAAATATAGTTTATGTAATTTACAAATGAGTTTAGGCACTTACCTGTGTGGTCACAGTCGCATTATTCAGATTTCATGTTTTCGAACCACTCCTTCATTTGCTACTGCTTCATGCACGGGTTTTGGAACCCATTGCTTCATTCGTTGATGCTGCATGCACGGGTTTGGAACCTATTTCTTGTTTGTTGTCGCTGCATGCATAGGTTTTTCTTCGGCTACTGATGATATTCTCACCTTGAAGATGATCCCTTTGCATGTCTCTTTGTCATTTTCCGTTGCCCCTGTCTCAAGAGTACATCTTCCAGAGGGATCAACTACTATAGGATTCCTGTAAGATGCCGTGTAGCTGCTTCTCCTCTTGGAATGCAAGCTAAAATGAGTAGGGCTATACTGCTGATGAGGGGTTTGGCTGATGAGGAGCCCAAATGGTGATTGACATGTATGGTGAGTGAGATACTATTGCCTGATTTGTCGCTAAGAGTTCTTGCTGGTAGTATGAAGAAAACAGGGTTTTTTTGTGTGTGACTGTGCAGGAAAAAATAACAGGATGAGTGCAACGGAGGTGTAAAGAGATGGAAAAGGATAACATATGGTGATGGACAGAAACAAGGATGTTTGTAGGACTAACAACAAAATTCCCAACCTTCGTATTCTCTATCAAGAGCAATTTTGGCTTGTCTGTAGGTTCTACAGGATCTTCCTGTAGAAGACATATAAATTTCCTATAGAAGACATAGAACTTCGTGTAGAAGGTGAAATCTTAACCCTAATGTGATCAAATCTTAGGAAAGGGGAGTGGTCATGGAGGAATTGCTTGTGAGGGATGCTTGCAGCTTGGTGCTGACCTCTGTCCTTGTTTTGTGCGATCCCCCTAACCTACAATGCCTGCCCTGCAACTTGCAATTATTCAACAGAGATTAGGTCTAATTTTTTTTTTTGAGAGAGAGATAGCTGGGGCACCTCCAAAAGGTTTTCACCTTTTTTCTCCTTTTTTTTTTTGATGATCAAGGTGTGGGTAGAGTAGAGACAAGGCCCTGCTCCACTACCAGCACTTATTTATCCAGGGTTTCAATGAACTCCTACTTTGAAAGTGGCTTCCTGTAGATTTTCAATAGATGCCCATTGACGAGCATGGGGATGGCTTCTTCATCAATGGTCCTAATTAGAACTGAACCATTATCATTACATTTCTCCACTGTGTATGGTCCTATCCATCTTGTCGTTAGCTTCGCTTCAAAATGCCTGTATCTTGAGTCATAAAACATTGCCCAATCTCCTGCCTGGAATTGATTTTCGTTAAGGTGCCAGTCATGCCATATATTTCTCTGGAGTGGAGGAGGGCCTGCATTCTCTGTTCATATAATCCATTTAGCTGCAGTAATCTTTCCCATTGAGCATGGCTAAGATCTAGCTCTAGCTGAGCTTCCATGCTTCATGTTGTGTACTCGAATTCTATGGACAACAAAGCCTTCTTTTCATAGACCAGCTCATAAGGTGTGAAACTTGTTGTCATTTTTCAAGTAGTGTTGTCGTCCCAGGTGGCCTCAACCAAGCGATCTGCCCAATATTTTCTACTGCTGCTCACCACTTTAGTCAAAATCCCTTCGAGAGCCCTATTAGTGACTTCCACCTGCCCATTTTCTTGTGGATGATAAGGGGTGGAAGTCATGTGCTTAATCTTGTGATGAGTGAGAAGATCTTCAATTAGGTTAGAGGTAAATTAACTTCCTTGATCTGTGGCTAATTCTCTTAGGTAGCCAAACTTGTAAAATATGTTTCCCCTCAAAAACTCAGCCACTTTTTCTTCTGTTGTTGCCTTGATTGCCTTTGTTTCTACCCACTTTGTTAGGTAGTATGTGCACACAATGATGTAAGACTTTTGTTTTGAAGGAGGGTTGATAGGACCCACAAAGTCCATGCCCCACTTCTCAAATGGCTCGAAAGTCAGTTGAGGTAGGAGGGGCATTTCATCCGTCAGAGTCGGTTTCCCCATCCTTTGACATTGGTCACATTGGCTGATATATCTTCTGGCATCTTGATGAAGAGTTGGCCAATAGTAGCCTACCTGTAGAATTTTGAAGGCGGTCCTTTTTGTTGCAAAGTGGCCTCCACAGGGTCCATCATGATAGGTTAGGAGGATGTCAAAAACTTCCTCCTCCCTAACACAATGCCTCAAAATCTGATCTAGGCCAAGTTTAGATCGGTTGCCCCCAATCCAAGTGAATGGTGCACTTTCCCTCGCGATCTCACTCTTCCCTTTTGAGGATAGGTTTGGAGGGAACTGTGCTAAAACCAAGTAATTTTCTATATCAACAAACTATGGTGAGAGTATTGAGATAGCAAATAGGTGTTCATCTGGCATTTGGTCATACACCATCCCTTCTTCACCTACAGGCAAATCTAGTCTAGACAGAAAGTGAGCAACAACATCTTCCATACCTCGCTTGTCAACAATGGTTAAGTCAAATTGCTACGATAAAAGTAACCATCTAATGATACGAGCATTTACATCAGGTTTATTCATCCAATACCTAATCGAAGCATGATCAGTGCGTACGAATGTTTGATGACTAGTGATGTAGTGTTTGAACATGTTTAGGGAATGGACTATAGCTAGGATATCTTTCTCGGTTACAGTATAGTTTAATTCTGCCTTGGACAGGTTTTTGTTGACAAAGTATATGCCATATGGTAGCTTCTCTTCAACTTGTCCTAAGGCTGCCCCTATAGCTTTTTTTCAGGCATCAGTGTGGATGTGGAAAGGTAGGGCCTAGTTTGGACCTCTCAATATTGGGGCAGTTACCAGCTTACCTTTCAGCTCATCCAGAGCCTCTTGATAGTTATCAGTCCATATAAATTCAACATCTTTCCCAAAAAGACCAAACAATGGTGAGGCTAGCTTACTGAAATCTTTAATGAATCTTCTATAATATCCCGCT
The DNA here is from genome assembly GCA_000404065.3 of Pinus taeda. Taxonomy (NCBI): domain Eukaryota; kingdom Viridiplantae; phylum Streptophyta; class Pinopsida; order Pinales; family Pinaceae; genus Pinus; species Pinus taeda. Next base: position 196,026 of record APFE030497739.1, on the reverse strand, counting down.
AAGCCTAGAAAACTCCAAACATCTCTCACCTTTTGAGGAGGCGGAACTGTTTGGATGATAGCAATCTTGTTAGGATTCACCTATAATCCTTGTTGAGAAATTGTATGACCTAGCATCATCCCCTTAGTCATCAGGAATTCACTTTTTTCAGGACTGAGGGACAGGTTCATTTCAATACACTTGGTCAAAAATTTTCCCAAGTTAGTCAATGCTTCTTGGAAGTTGGACCCATAAGGAGTAAAGTCATCCATATAGATTTCTACCCAATCATGAACCACCTCAGCAAATATGCTAAGTACTGCTCTCTGGAAAGTGGCAGGAGCATTTCATAGCCTAAAGGGAAGGACTCGGTAGGAAAAGGAACCCCATGGACAGGTGAAAGTGGTCTTATCTTGGTCTTCCGGGCTGATTTGGATATGATTATACTCGCTGAACCCATCTAGGAAAGAAAAGAACTTCTTCCCTGCCAGCCCATCTAACACTTGATCTATGAAAGGAAAAGGGAAATGGTCCTTCTTGGTGGCTTTGTTAAGTTCTTGATACTCAACACAGATTTTCCACTTCCCTTTTTCTTGGGCACAAGCATGAGAGGAGAAAACCATTCACTGTCAGAGATGGGGTAGATGAATCCTGCATCCAACAACTTTTGTAATTCTTCTTTAACAATGTCCTTAAGGGCTAGATTCATTCTCCTCTGAGGCTACTTCACTAGTTTACAGTCCTCTTTAGTGTAAATGTGATGGGTACAGACTGAAGGGTGGACCCCTTTCATCTCCTTATAGCTCCAAGTGAAAGCATCTAGATGGCGGTTCAATAAGGTACACAACTCCTTCTCTTGAGAGGGGGATAAGGATGAGTTGATCTTCAAGGCTCTTTCAGGGCCAAATTCCACATTCTTAACTCTGGGATAGGTCATATCAGTCACACAAAGGTCCACTAAAGCGTTGGTTTGGGTACCTTCCACCAACTCCTCTAATGGTAGCACACTGGGAGGTGGATTTTGAGTCAAATTCTCAATCAGGTCATCCTCGGCTTGAGGACCTCCTCGGGTGGCTTCCACTGTGCACACTAGTGCAGAGTAGACTTCATCCTCATATTCCTCCTCTAACCAGAGACGTAAGTCATGTTCTAGTAGAGGTTGGGCAGGAGGGTATAGGACCAGCTGTTTGGTCATAGGCCCATCCTTGTTGGTCATGCTCCCAGCTTGACAACTTATGTAAGCATCCGCAGTAGCTAACCAAGGCCTTTTGAAAATGAGGGGGTATCCAGTGAGTTTTACTTTTGGCTGAAGGACCAAGAAGTTCACAGGGTACTCCCAAGAATCAAAAGAGACCCTGACATCCTCCACAATCCCTTCAGGAGTCATGGTGGAGTGGTTTGTTAACTGCAGTACTGTCGAGGTATTTGTTAGGGAAATCTGAAGATTAAGTTTGAGCATAGTGTCCTTGGTCATCACATTAATGGCAGCCTCTAGATCAATCAGGGTGTGGGGGATTATCGTGCCATTAATGTGGACATCAACTACAGGACTCCTAGTGTCCAAATATTTATGAGAGGTTACTTGTCCCAACATTAGATCAGACAGTTGTCTTATGACATTGATAGTTGGGGCATCTTTCTTGCGCTTGCCTCGGTGCCTGAAACACTTCTCCTTGATCAATTTTTTGTAGATTGGTACATCATTTATGGCCTAGAGCAGTGGTATTTTCACACACAACTATTTAAGTTCTCCCAGAAGTTCAGTCTCCACTGGGTTTCCATTAGTCTCTCAGAAAATGGTGGAATGGCTTTGGGTTCACTTTCCTATTTCTCTTCTTCATCCTCTCGAGGAGGAGGTTGATGATTTGGAAGGACCTTCCCATATCATAGGTTGATCTCCTGAATCTCCACAACATAGGTAGGGCATGTTTTCTCTCTAGTATATACCTATTGGGCCTATCTATTGTTGGTGTTCAGGTTCGGTTGAGCAGGCATCTGGGGTTGTCTTGGAGGAGCAACAGGTAATGGTTGTGGTTGAGCATGTGGTGGAGGTAGAATAGCGACAGGAGAGTTGTATTGGGACCTCCACCCCGGCTAAGGTGCATTCCACTGAGGTTGTGGCTCAACATGAGAGTGAAATGAATGAGTAGCAGGTTGAGTATGGTATTGAGATGGATAACAGCAAGGAGGAGGTGCGGACTAGGAAGGATGAGCAGGGGGACCCCAAGAAGGTATGTGAGCAGATTGGTTGGGGTTGTAATAAGTTCAGGATGTCCCTTGCATCCCCTACTGATAAGTTCTACCTCCATGTGACCTCCTTTGGTTGAGGAAGTAGAGTGGTTCAGTGCCTCCCTCAGTCCTTTGGTACATAGCTTTAAGTCCGGGTAAGGTTGGGCACTAGTTTGTAGGGTCGACTTCCTCACAAATGAAACATACCTCTACTGAGTGCAATGGATGCTCGTTCTTAGGATGCTTCCTTGTACATCTTGGACAAAAGATGGCAAAAGCCCTATCAGCTTCCTCTTTCTTTTGTTGGATTCAGAAAGTATCCAGTTGCATTGCAATGGTCTGTCTCATCTCACTTTTAAGGTCTTTCATCTGATTTTTAAACTCATGTTTGGAGACGGTGGTGCTAGCTAAAAGTGGATTCCCCCTACCTCTTTTTCGGGCTGCCCTAGAATGGTTTCTAAACAAGTCTTTATGTCATCATAAGGTAGTTGGTGGATGTCTCCTCCTGCTAGCAAATGGAGGGTATCTAGAAGGTCTTCAAGGAATCCTCTGAGCAGAACCAGCTATAAGGATTCAGGGTCAAGTGTGCACACGACCCTTTTATAACTAAGTTGGAACCTTTCTTCATAGTCTTCTAAAGATTCATCACTTCCCATGGTCATCCGAAAGATTTCTCCCTTCGTTTCCTTTGACCTACAGTAGTCTCGGTATTTGTTGTTAAAGGCTTGCTGCATTTGAGCCCAAGTTGTGATACTGTTTCTAGGTAACCCCATGAAATAGTGTAGTGTTGCATCCTCGAGGGTAGAGGGAAATAGTTTCAAATTTTTCTCTTCTTCTTCATAGTCATAAGTTCGAAAAAGGACAACAAACTCAAACAAGAAGGTATCAGGGTCTTCAGTGGTCAATCCATGGAAGTGAGGTAAGGCTGAGGGACTTATGTTTTTCATTTTTGTGTCCCCATTGGTTTGTCGAATGGGAAAGGTACCTTCTATTCTCTCCTCATTTCCTATACCGTTTCTGTGTTCAAACATGGCCTCAAGGGGAATGTTGTCTTTCTCTTCTTCTATTATAGGATCTTCTTATATCTCTGGAGGTTCACCTATAGGTTCTTCTAGATCATTGCCACCGAAGAAGAGAGAAGGGTGACTAAGTGATGTGGTGGGGGTGTTGGGTAAGAATTTTCTTGTATTGTCTTTGTTCCTACGAGGCATGGAATGGAATATTTTCGGTTGATTTTTGGTCTTTTTGTCTGGTTTTACCTGAAAAACTGAAATAAATTGAACTGCAACTAACTAAAATCTATCTTACTGAAATGAAAATGTGGAATTGAAATTAATGCAGGAAAGGACTAATCTATTTTGCTAAAATGAAATTTCAGGAATGAAATGCTAGGCTACACTTGTAAAATTGAAATTGCAGAATTGAAATGTTAATCTATGAAAGTAGGAAATGCCTAATCTTCTTTTGCGGAAATGAAATTGTAGAATGGAAATGAAACAATCTACTCTACGCTTGTTGAAATAAACTAGTTAGCATAAGGTTGTAGTAGAAAATAGAAGAAAAGCAGACATCACCAATACTCTGACACTTCCCCAACAATGGCGCCAAAAAGATGGTGAGCTCCAGTATTACAACAATAATGTTGCAACTCCTGGGACTCCCTTCTTTACTTTTATCAACCTGGTAGTTCGTAACAAACTTGGAAGCGACGATGCTATATGCACAAGTACTAGCTCCTGCCAGACACTGTCACTTGATCAGTTGGCACAAGTCTGCTAGGAGCTTAAGCCAACTTCTATGAGCTGTTAGAAGAATCTTTTAACTATGATGGATGAAAGCTAACTCAATTGAAACTTATACAGAATCTCAATTTCTTACTTACCCGTGTTTGTAGACCATCTCACCTCAACTCAGCCAAACCTCCAAGACCAAGAAATAATGCATGAGGCTGATGTCTTCAATGTCAACTTCACTTGCCAGTTTCTTGTTGACCCATGGGATAGATTTTTTTAAGGTAATTTCTAGGACTAGGTAATCTACATAGAACACAAATATAAGCATATCAAATTTATCATAATCAAGCAAATAATAAAAGTTAGGACCTGGAATAGTCTTAGTGATTCCCACAATATGTAAGTACCCAAAATCCATGAGTACCAAACAAAGGGCCTTCTTCAACTTGCAAACATGAGTATCCCATCCTAACAAAGATATTATATTTGAATCCAAGCTGAAACAAAACAATGAATTACTCTTCCTACGGCCTGCATCTCTGGCCCTGTCAAAATCCACTAAAGCATGTAGCAACTCAAAGCATTGTGCCAGTGTGCCTTTTAAGTACCTCGCATATCTCAGATCATGGAGCATATTTGTAGCAACCTCAACTCAACCATATATTAGCAGCCAAGCTGGAAACTAAATTGGTGTCTGAGTCCCCCTTGTTTGTGAGACAAGGGATCTCATCCACACAACAATTTGATTGCTAAATTCTACTAGACATGCTATGGAACCTATATACTTCTTGTACACTGACAAATCAACCAAATCTGAATTTGAATCTACTCATAACTTCAAAATATATATCATAAAAGTAGCCTAGGGTTTATTATATATATCGGCCCATGCATTTTCATCTTCTAATTTCTTTTTTCAGCATACTTCTCCATCCATTCCAACATAAAGATAGAATTGTATGCAACATACAAATGTAATGCCTCCCACTCCTTAGCATCTACAATGAAAAATGTATTTTTTCAATGAATTAATAATTATTTAAAGCCATGTAATATAAAACATAAGATACAAATACCTCCTAACATTTTTTTTATACCTTTTATCCTATTCGAAGTCCCTTCACCCTCTATTTTTTCTCCTTCAAATGATTGAGATTGGTTATAATTCCATAATCAAAGAGCTTCAAGATGAAATTGAGGTAAGTACTCACTCAAATGAACCATGGCCTCAAAAACCATATACCCCTCAACTATGGACCCTTCTGGTCGAGCATTTTGCCTCACAAATTGTTTTAAGACCCTCATATGTCTCTCCACGAGCCACATTGTTTGAATATGAATGGGACCACAACGTTCAATGTCTTGTACTAGGTGTACAAGGTAGTGCTCTTTAGAATTAGAGAAGCATGGAGGGAAGCACATTTGAATATGACACATCACAAGTGAAACATTCCTCTTCCAATACTTCAAGTCGTCCTGATGTATCTCTTTAGATGGGACCCACCTACAAGTATTACAATAAAGAGCACCAATATGCAATAAAGAACCCTCAAATATGCTGGGAAAATGAAAATACATAAAATAATGAAGAGTACTGGTGGCAGAGAGGGTATAAAAACCCATAATTCTGTTTGTGCTTCATGGAAAATGGTTGAAAACCATATTTTTCAAACCTAAGATAGCATGTAAATAATACCAGCGAGGGGAGGAAGAGTCACACTGATATAATGTTGAGAACAAAAATAGAAGATCTATAATTATCTATTCATCAAACTATAATACAATCATGCAGAAACCCTTCAGATTTACTATGACATTTAAGAGAACAACAATATTGATTGTAGCAAAATAGCATGAGAGAGAAAAATAGAGAATTGTACTTGGGTAAATATCACACTCGATCGAAATAATCAATGAATATGTTCTCCAAATGAGTGTGCATGAATTTATTCACATCCTTCTAGGGTTGGGCACTAGTGCCAAGAGGGAGACTAGGCCAACCTAGTCATAAATAATAAAGTGGGTAACTTTCCCATATGTAAGCAAATTAAAACACTCAATACATTAGGTAGTGGGTTTCCATGTGGTCTTAAGTGGAGATTACCCATACTCTAACAATTAATCGGTGCTTAAGCACATATTTCGTATCAGTGGAAATCTTGAATCATGAAGGCATTTATGTTACAGAAATAGTGCTATACACATCAACGTTGGCTAGTGACAATCCATACAGATGAATAATGCATAGGTCTGGCTAGAAGGTTTTTTCTCTCTGACCTCTTTGTTAGAAAAAAATATGACTCAGATCCTCTTTTGGGTAAGAGATGAATTTTCTCTCGATTATATTACAAAGGGCAATGCACTGTCTTAAATTGTTGTCGCATCATGCAAAGTAATCGTTGTAGAATATTTGGTTTATGTGTTGTCAACCATAGGGTTATAACATTTAAACTGATTTTACTATAATTAAGCAATTGAATGCAACAATATACTTCAACAAATAACCAAGTGAATCCACAAATATAGTGCATATGTAATATACAGGATCCAATGACTTAGTGATCTAATGCTTCAAGATATAGCTTTAAGAGAACAAGCATAAATTACACGATCAACTTAGATTCTTTATATAAATTAGAAAAAAGTGGGTTAAAACTCAAATCTGATTTACTATACATGCAAAAGTGATTTCAGATTTGCAATATGTTGATTAACATCCCAGATTACTGTAAACCTTGAAGAAGTAATGCAACAACTTCGTGAACATAACTTGCAATAGAAGAAACTTCAAGCTAAATGTAATCACAACAGATGTGTAATATCCCTCGTGGTGAACACGACCCTTAGGGCAGAATTTTGAAATAGGGTTTCCAAAAAAGTATGATAGGCTAATATTTCACAAGAACAATAAAAATGCAATATTCATCAATCCATATAAAGTAAAGATCCTTCCATTTAATGTACAATTCGAATGAAAGATATTCAAATAGTCATTTGTTCTTCAGTTGCATCCCCGATCCTAATTATTGTCTTACTAGCCTTCAATGCCTTAATGAGGTGACCTTCAACCCTCCTATCACCCTTGATAGTCTGTTGCCTAGTTCATCCCCCTCTTTCAAGCACTTACTATCTCTATGTGAGGGGTCACAACCTTTCAGTTACGTGAGGGAAGTGATATGCTATCTCAGGTGGTGATCTGCTACTGTTACAAACCCAGAAACCCTCGCTGTCACAGAGGGTTGATATCCATCTTCCTCGCTACCTATAAAAATTACTTCACTATCTCATTATTGCCACAGTCAACTCCAAACCAGACCTTGCTTTCCTCAAAACCCTAGACCATACCTCAAGATGATTTTCTACCACATACAAACCTTAGGGGTGATTCGCTGGCACAAACAAGCCGTTAGAGTTGGTTCGCTACCACAATTGATACCTCAGGGATGATCTATTGTCATTAATAGTGACTTAGAGACATCTTGCTATCTCAGAATTTCCTCATAGTCATATTGCTACCACAGCTAAGCCTCAGATTGGGCCTTAGCCCTTAATTATCATCACAGAAACCCTCGTCTCATGGCTCTTAAACCCTAAGCGACTCTCAAACTCTCATCTCGTGGCTCTCAGACATTGGTGTTTGTCTCTCCATTTTCTTGACAAACCCTCCATTGCAATGGGGCAAACGTAGCCCTCCTTCCAAGCATAAATTATGATACTCCTGAAACAGGCCACCACCATCTGTTATGCATATTTAGAGAATGCTAGAATAATGTAGAGATGGAATTCATTCCAACACAAGGTTAGCATCACTTCACTCCAGGAGAATATTACGCACATTAAACATTCCCATTGGCATTGTCACAATCTTTGTGAATCAAATACAACTGCAAACGTTTCTCAATATTTTCTCAGAGAAAATTCCTCTGTTCCTTGAAACCCTATCTATTCCTTGTAATGTTCCTAGTTCTTGTAGATACTTATGAATACAAATTACAAATCTACCAATTTTTTTTTGGGAGTCCAGCTATGGGTGCTTTCACAGTAAAACAATAGGTTAAATGCTTCTCTCATAGGAAAATCTCATAGGAATACCACACCTTTGACCTTCAATTTTGTATCGTGTCGTGTTCAGTTACAAATTAAAGATTCAATATACACCAAATTACACACACACACACACAAATATATATATACGGGAGTCCAGACATGTGTGATCTCCCAAGTCATGTTTCTGATCATTGGCCTATATGTCTTAATATTGACAAACATACTGAACCCAGTAAAATTCCCTTTCATCTAGAAAAGTTTTGGTTAGTGTTTAGATTTCAAGCTAACATAAAGACGTGTTGGGAGGAGCAGGTAGCACTGGAAGGTACATCTATATATAAGCTCCAAAATTATTTCAAATACATCAAATGGTAGCTCGAAGTCTAGAATGAAACAAAATTTAGCAATATTTTTGAGGAAAAGCATAGACAAGAAAAGATGGAAATAACACAATAGGAAGCCATTTTGCATGGCCAATCAAAGACATTAACCAAAGAAAAATCCACCACTCTTATTGATCTTGAAGAGAGATAAAAGTAGAAAGAAATTCTTTAGAAAAACAAATTGAGGGTATGATGACCTAGGGAGGGGGACAGAAACACAACATTTTTCCAAAAATCCATCCTACAACATCACTGTCATAATCGCATTTCCTTCCCTAAAAAGAATGAAAGAGTAAATTCCAGGCATTAATATATAGATTAAGAGATAATCTGTTACTAACAAGATATTCTTATTGGCAACATGACGCTTGTTAGGTTGGAATTGATGTCAAGAAGTCACTATGCTCATGCATGATGATCAAATGGTTGTGTAGGAGACTATGATGATGGTTTCAAAGGAGTTGTGGGAGGTTGGATAGGATCTGGAGATGCCTAGTGAGGTGATGTAGTAGTCTAGAAAATTTATGGGCAAATGATCTAAGATTTTCTTCAAGTTTAACTATCTTCGCTGGGAGACATTTATGCATATTGCAACATTACTATTTCTCTCAGTTTCCCATATTTTTCTTGCAACAATCTTCTTTTGGAGCCAAGCTTATCCCATTGATAATGCCTTAAGGTAAAGAAAATTAAAAACAAGGGCAAAACCATTGAATTTCCTAATATAACGATGCAATTGAAGGATTTTGAACATCTATCTGATTCGGTCAACATTTCCATTACAAAATCCATGTATTTTTCCATGGTAAACACAAGGAAAAGAAAATTTAAATGTCCAAGGAGATCGATCAACTTTATGTGTATTTTGTGAAGATCCATTGGCTCTGGAACTAATATCAAACAATTTTTTTAATTTTGGTCATATTTTTATGGAACAAGTGTAAGGAAGTGCAATTGGTTATTCTCCATAGTCGAGTTGAGGGTTTGATCTAAAATGCTCAGTTTAATTACATATGGCTCAATACATTTCTAATAATTGCAGAATTAAGTGCACCCATGTGCAAGGGATTAATCATGGAGGATATTGGTGCAACTTTTGATAATATCATTGCAGGAGTAGAAACATCAAATATATTCCAATGATGATACCTTTCCTCACACTATGTAATGATATATTTGGTTGTACACATAGGTATTAAATTATGTGCATAATTAATGAGATTGTACATGCTTTTTAAGAGGTTTGAAGCCTATGTTTATTTGTAGAAATAGATCTTAACATATGGAAAAGTATGTTGTAGGGGTTGAAATATATCAATAAGCATAATAGAGATTAGTGCCTTGCTCACTAAGGGGAGAAGTTTTTTATGACATAAATTGGTGTTCAAATATTGTTGTGTGTACCTTGTTCATCAAAGTAAAAGTAGAAATGCTATATGACAAAGTTTTTGTTGGTTACATATGACTTCAATGAGCTTGTAATCATGTTGTTTTGAGCTTGTCACACCTTGCAACTTAATGTCCTCTTGATTAATGAACAAGTTGTTGTAGGGATATGTATGGTTTCATGAAGTAGAGGTCAAGTGGCATCCTTGTTTATATCCACCTGTAGCAAGGGATTGTGGTCTACTATGTAAATGAGAGAAAGCATGGATGGACATAGTACTACTAACAATGTTTATATGGTAGGGACATATATATCTTGGTGTAGCTACCATTGTTTTGATTTATAGGCTCATGATGATATTGTTAAGTCGTTTCAATGAGTATGAGTTGGCTTCTAAGGTTACATGAGGTTGAACATCAGCGAGAGGACCTTATGATGTATTGATGTTTCCATTTGTTGGTTTGTATATGGAAAAAGGAATAGTGACTAGCAATGAGTTTGGCAAGGATAACACGGTCATAGTTTATGGTTTGAAAAGTGTAAAGGCCACTAACATGTATAACCTTGTCTTAATTGATGCCTGCACGGTTGTGGAAATTCATGAAGACAACATGGAGTCATTGTTACTTTATTGAGGGGGTTTCACAGTTTTTCCCTGGTTGAAGTGATGATGTTATATATGATTTAATGGTGCTATGACTTAGTAGTTTCCAGGGTATAGTCTTGTTACTAATTGCATATTTAGTACCTTGCTTGCACCTATCAAAGTGAGATTTTGGATTGAGGGTTAATTTATGTTTGTATCACAAATGTTTGTACCTATAAGTTTTATTTATGAGTCAATTAAAAGTGTTGGCTAGAGTGATAAAAGGTCAATTCAAAGTAGTGCAATTGTTAACAACCTTTGACGGCTAGATGAGCTGAGTCATATATGAATAAATGTCGTTGATTGTCAAAATGTTGTTACATTTATGGAGATGTATTGTCATTATGATGTTGTTAGATTTGATTAGGGTTTGGAATTCATATCCTCGCTAAGAGAGAGGGATGTTGTCATTACATTCTGATGGTTGATCCAAGAGGATCCATCGATCCAATTGCACAAGTGTTTGAAGTGTCATCATCAATATTCATGGTGTCGTTTAGTGTTGTCGTCGCTTCAGTTCAGCTTCTAAAAATCAACAATGTTGGTTATGATGAGGTTGTTCACGTAATGTTCGTAGTTATGGTTTCATGGTGTTCAGTTTATGTGATATTGTATCTCCCTATCAACTTATGTCATCGACAGTTCCACTAGGGTTTGGTCGATGACATGTGTTTTGTCATCCGACTTTGCAGGATTTATGATTGATATAGTTGATTCTGCAAAAGGATTCAAAGTTAAAGTACCTCATCGATGACATAGTCTTATCATCATTGCCATGAGTTTCAGTTACAAATATGTGATGGTCGTCGTTATGCAATGTTGACGAACGCCGCACGAGACCACAAGGATATACAAGGATCGATCGTCTGGTAAAGGCTTTAGTTTCACCGATGTCGCTTTGCAGAGCCGACATGGGTCTTGAAAAGTTAAAAGAAACTCTTTACTTAGGCCTAGAACGAAACCCTAACTCCTAAGCTATATTTTCATCATTTTTTTACCCTAAGAATCCTATGTTCATAAACCTAATGCATAAATCCTAGTGCATTTTTTCAAACCCTAAACCATACATGCATCCTATTTTAAACCCTAGTCCTAACCAAAAACTATGTATTAAATACATTAAACAAAGCCTAAAGTTCTAAAATCTAATTCCTAAACCCTTTATACACCCCTCGGCCTTGTTTAATTATGTAAAACATTGTAAAATGCAATACACAACCCTAACCATAACCAAACTACATCAGAACTAGGTGCATGTGAATGGTTATAGGTTAGCCGTTGAGTTTCATAAGTCATTGGTCAAAACCACAAACATGACTGTATTGGGGGACCACCACCATGTGAACACTGCATAGAAACCATCAGAGGTTAAGGATAACCGCACGTGGAATTGACAGCTTCAGAATTGCAGCATGTTGTTAGTCATGTGAACATCATTGAAAAGTTTTCGGGGTTGGCAGTTACCACATCATTGCCAGAACCGCTGGAGGAGAGTGTGGTCACATGACAACTGTCACCACAAACCGGAACCACCGGGACCCAAAACCACTGATATAACCACTCTCCAAATAGGTGTTCACATGCGGTGTCATCTTCCTCTGCCTATTTAGCTAACTGCTAAAAGCTTCAGCCTTAATATAAATTTTTGTTTGGGTTTTTTTATTAAATTTGGTTATGAGTTCATACGAGGACCATGACCTAAACCCTAGGTGGAAAAATCAACCCTAATTCAACCCTTCAAGTCAGCACATACACACCAAACTAAGTAAGAGTGGTTATGATTCATCTAACCACTTTATAAAGGAGCATTTGCAACCTTGTGAAGAGTTAGTGAGGATTAAGAGTGGTTTTCAGCTTTTGTATGTAGGTTTTGGAGGGATAGAGGTGATTTTGTTTTTAGTGTTTCGGGAGCATCTAGAGTCAGATTTGGAAACCGAAGTGACATTGGAAAGCTGGTTCAAAGAGATTTCTAATGAAAGAGGTCATAATTTCCTTTGTGCAATTTCAATCTATCCAAATCACTATGTAATCGACTTTTGCTTCTCAATCCTAATAAAAATGGTCACCCATCTTGAAAGCAGACTCGGAGACGTAGTCCATCAGGGAGAAACTCTGTAATCAATATTATTGTTTGGCATATCTGTGTATTCACTATTTACACTTCTATTTTGCATCTTAATTATGGTTTATCAGTTGTCGTAAAGTGTTGTGCTCCAGCAGTTTTCCTCATTTTCCGTGCTTTCGCTTATCATTCAAATCACTAATGGTTAATCAATTCTACATCATTATTTAGTATATGGTCATTTTAGATCATATAATTTGGTATCAGAGTACGTTGCGTTTGTAGAATGTGCCATTGAATGTTATCCAGGTCAAAGTCGCAACAAGGAGAAGGAATCCTTGAGCAGATAGATCCAGAGATTGGAAAGCGAAGAGTCGTTCAGAAATCGATCATGTTAGGACCTGATGCAGGTGAAAAAACTGAGACTAATATGAGTGATCATTAACAAGGAAATACCTACCTATTCTCATTGCGAGAGAATCGGTCATGATGAATCGAAGTGCTGGAAACTTCATTGAGAACTTAAGCCCAAAAAGTTCCTTAGGGCACATAAAGTCAAATCAAAATCGGATTTAATTGTTACAAATCAAGTTAAGCAGTTTATAAGTTCAAGTAAATATGTACTCATGGTTATTAAGGAACAACACAAGGTTGATTGTTCGAGATGCGAGATTCAGTTTACAGATCAATTGGTTAAGGTGATTAATTCTTTTCCAAGAAGTCTTATTCATGAACAGGATGAGAAACATAAGATACATTTAATGTCCTTTAAACATATTCTTAAAGACAGAATGAACCTCAATTCTGTAAGAATTTACAGGGTAAGTTCCTCAGACAGAACACCAAAAGGACACCGCTCACAAACAGATCACAGATCAATACACCAGTATTTTGACGTGGCTAAAACCCTCGGAGAGGGAAACAGTCCACGGCCTGCGCCAACGTGGCTACTACAGGCAATTTATTAATAAAAGAATGAAAATTTACATAAGCTTCTCTCATGCACGGTGAACCTACAAATGACCCTCCATGCGCTTTAAATAGAATTCATCGACCAATCAGGTGTCAAGCCACGGATCAAGTGTCGGTAATACCGAGGAGAGAATGAACCTTCGGATCAATACATATCGTGACCGTCAGATTGTAAGTTACAAATGTGCATAGTAAAGAAACACACTTTACCTAACTCTATACTAGACCAAGTTATACTTAACTATTCCTATGTGTCGGAATATCCTAACATCCCCCCTTAAGAACAACTTGGGATAGGATTGAAGGATTTACAAATATGACACAATAGGAGAAGGAAGGAGGCACTAGAGCCTATCCCTCCTTAGTGACAACTTCCTAGACTCCAACCATAAATCGAAGTTTAGTGAACTTCGCCTCTGTGAGAGCCTTTGTGAAGATGTCTGCAACCTGATCATCTGTTGAACAATATTGCACTTCAAGAACAGGGTCATGAATGAGTTTTCTGATGAAGTGCATGTGTAGTTTAATGTGTTTGCTGCGCTGATGCTGGACTGGATCTTTGCATAGCTGAATGGCACTTTGATTATCACACCAAAGTG